>NC_069476.1:21760471-21862971 GCF_026875155.1 Cherax quadricarinatus | reverse complement strand
TCTGATTTGAGAAAGATCTGCTTATTCGCCAGCGGGCCTGTTACGTGGGCCGTGTCTCGAGTGTCGTCTAAAAGGCTTTTCCACTCGACCAGCTTTGGCAGTATATAAGGCTGCATTTTCATGCTTCAGCTTCGCATTGTTCAAGACTATGAAGCTGAAGTCAGAACCTTGTAGTTCTGAGGTTGTCAGAGGTACTGACAACTTCAGAACTACTTCAAGGTTGGTGGACTGATCACATTATCGTTACCTTTGGAAATCTTCAGCTCAAGATCCATCTTTCACACGTGTTGACACTGGCCTGAGTCGGAACAGGCCAACGTCAACACGCTACCTTCCCTCTGAGAAAACTTTCCCTCAATCCACTTGCAACATTGCATATTTCCTGATGACGACGGAGACGTGTGAAATATCTAGAGCTGAAAGTTTCCATCGTCCCGTGGTTTGTCTTACAGTGTTAAGGTCGCATGTTTGCTATTATATTGCACATATACACATGACTTAACCTGATTCTTTTCTCTCCTCTCTATACTTCACCTTTCTTATTTTTCCCTTTTCTTGTTTTGGGTTTCCTTTCTTCTGCCTTGGGTGTTTTATCCTTCACTTCCCCCCCACCCCCGTGTTTTTGGTCTTAACCCTCGTGGACCCTTAGCTCTTCTGCAGTGTTCCTCTTTCTTGGTTTTTGACCCCACTGCTATTCCTACTACTTCTTCTACTTCTTCTTTTCCCACTACCTTTGGTTGCTACCTTTACTTTTGTCTTCCTTCACCCTTCACTCCTCCTTTCTACTACTACTATTACTTCCACTTCCATTACCAGCCTTACCACTACCACTACTGTTCCTCCCGCCTGTCCTGTCCTGTCCCTGCCAGCTGGCCTATGTACAGTGGCTCCATCTCTCTTTTCTGTTAGTGTGACTTTGTAAATGGTTTCAAGTCGGACCGATACGTCGTCGTATGCTCCTCTCTCCTACGTGCTAGTTATTTGTGAATAGAATCAGTACTATTTTTTTTACGAAGGTTGATTCTGTATTTCGTTCAGCTATAGATTTGCTTGATAGAACTTTCTCAGCCTTTCGGAAATCAATGAGATGGTTAAAATATGTTTTAACGCCATATTTTTGTTGTTGGAATCTTAGTTCAAGACTTTTCCCAGTTTTCCCAAAATAAAATAGATTGCATTTTGTACAGGGAATCTTATATACACCGCCATCAGCATTTTGGGGGGAATTATTAATCGAACAGTTTTTTATTTTATCAAGTTTTTAATGGAATATCAAGGTTTTTTACATCAAGCTTTTTAATGGAATATCAAGGTTTTTAATGAAATATCAAGGTTTTTATTATATCAAGTTTTTTAATGGAATATCAAGATTTTTATTATATCAAGGTTTTTAATGGAATATCAAGGTTTTTATTATACCAAGGTTTTTAATAGAATATCAAGGTTTTATTATATCAAGTTTTTTAATGGAATATCAAGGTTTTTATTATATCAAGGTTTTTAATGGAATATCAAGGTTTTTAATGGAATATCAAGGTTTTTATTATATCAAGGTTTTTGAATGTAATATCAAGGTTTTTATTAATCAAAGATTTTAAAAGAATATCAGTTGAGGTAACTATTACAAGATAGAACCATATCATGAAAGTTTTCATGATATCTGGAGACAGTAGAAGTATAATTTGAGATGTTTAGTCCTAAGCCTTAGCTAAAGAACTGAACTCTTATGAAGGATGTGGTACTTAACACCTTATATTATCTCAACTGTTTCCACTACACATATTTTATATATTGGACTGAGAAAGCCCCTGGTTGGCTTAATGTCTCATTCAGTAATGATACCCTGGTGTTGCACAAGTGTCTTAATCAATTTCTTCTTACTGGATACCATTAATTATTTTTATCAGCTGTATTATCAATTAATAAGGGAAAAAATCGAATATATTTGTATATTAATCGACGTTTTGCTTGTTCAACCAATTTAGCATCAAAAGTACCTGTTTTCCACTCTAACGAGATCATCCAAAATTCACGGTCCTGAACAATGTGTGAGAAGGTTAGATTAATGTGTACAGCCCATTGTTCTGTTCAGAGAGTTAGGTGAGGAAGACTGGCTGTTTCGAGGCACCTATGCTTTCCCACAGTGAATGAGTGGAGTGAATGAAAATCAACACTGACAGACTTACGTGTCGCCCATGTGCAAGCTGTGTTCTGCTAAACGGTCTGTAAATAGTCTGTCTCAGAACATAGAATTTCCTGCATCCCATGCAGTAAACCTGACTGTGTCTAGTACGATTTGTTAGATTTGGAGTGTAGGAAGTTCCTTCCAATTTTGTGGGAAGAATGCTACTTCCATTGGCTTTACGGAGAAAAGCTGCGATCGGACTCATAAGTCAGTGGAGGGAGCAGTCACGGTCGATGTATTCCAACCGGGGATTTGTGTATTGTTGTGCCTGGGCACGCACGAGCCAAAGGAAAAGAACTCAGGAGAGAGGATCAGGAGCAGAGAGGACGGAGCAGGCAGTCAAGGAGCAGGAGGATCGAGCAGGAGGATCAGGAGAGGAGGATAGGAGCTGAGGATCAGAGCAAGAGGATCAGGACAGGAGGATCAGGAGCAGGAGGATCAGGAGCAGGGGATCAGGAGCAGAGATCAGGAGCAGGAGGTCAAGAGCAGGAGGATCAGGCAGGAGGATCAGGAGCGAGGATCAGAGCAGGAGGATCAGGAGCGGAGGATCAGGAGCATGAAACCCTATCTGTGAGACATTTTCGTTCGAAAATTCTAAATGCATGGGAAATAACACCTATTTGATTAGAGATTCTTTGATTATTCCGATTTTGAAGTTGGGTCCTATCTACAATCATACCTTTTCATCAATGACTGTAGAACTAAGACTGATCCGTCCCTTCCCATACTGACGTAACATCTCCAGTCAACACACAGGCACTGAACACCTATCAAAGCTGAGTCATTGAACACCTATCAAAGCTGAGAGACGGAACATCTATCAAAGCTGAGTCACTGAACACCTATCAAAGCTGAGAGACTGAACATCTATCAAAGCGGAGTCATTGAACACCTATCAAAGCTGAGAGACTGAACACTTATCAAAGCTGAGACACTGAACACCTATCAAAGCTGAGAGACTGAACACCCATCAAAGCTGAGACACTGAACACCTATCATAGCTGAGACACTGAACACCTATCAAGGCTGAAAGACTGAACACCTATCAAAGCTGAGAGACTGAACACCCATCAAAGCTGAGACAATGAACACCTATCAAAGCTGAGAGACTGAACACCTATCAAAGCTGAGAGACTGAACACCCATCAAAGCTGAGAGACTGAACACCCATCTAAGCTGAGAGACTGAACGCCTATCAAAGCTGAGACACTGAACACCTATCAAGGCTGAAAGACTGAACACCTATCAAAGCTGAGAGACTGAACACCCATCAAAGCTGAGACAATGAATACCTATCAAAGCTGAGAGACTGAACACCTATCAAAGCTGAGAGACTGAACACCCATCAAAGCTGAGAAACTGAACACCCATCAAAGCTGAGAGACTGAACGCCCATCTAACCTGAGAGACTGAACACCCATCAAAGCTGAGAGACTGAACACCCATCAAAGCTGAGAGACTGAACACCCATCAAAGCTGAGAGACTGAACACCCATCTAAGCTGAGAGACTGAACACCCATCAAAGCTGAGAGACTGAAGACCCATCAAAGCTGAGAGACTGAAGACCATCAAAGTGAGAGACTGAACACCCATCTAAGCTGAGAGACTGAACACCCATCAAGCTGAGAGACTGAACACCCATCTAAGTGAGAGACTGAACACACATCAAAGCTTAGAGACTGAACACCCATCTAAGCTGAGAGACTGAACACCCATCAAAGCTGAGAGACTGAACACCCATCAAAGCTGAGAGACTGAACACCTATCTAAGCTGAGAGACTGAACAACCATCAAAGCTGAGAGACTGAACACCTATCTAAGCTGAGAGACTGAGCACCCATCTAAGCTGAGAGATTGAACACCCATCAAAGCTGAGAGACTGAGCACCCATCTATGCTGAGAGACTTAACACCCATCAAAGCTGAGAGACTGAACACCCATCTAAGCTGAGAGACTGGAACACCCATCAAGCTGAGAGACTGAACACCCATCAAAGCTGAGAGACTGAACACCCATCAAAGCTGAGAGACTGAACACCCATCTAATCTGAGAGACTGAACACCCATCTAAGATGAGAGACTGAACACCCATCAAAGCTTAGAGACTGAACACCCATCTAAGCTGAGAGACTGAACACCCATCAAAGCTGAGAGACTGAACACCCATCAAAGCTGAGAGACTGAACACCTATCTAAGCTGAGAGACTGAACAACCATCAAAGCTCAGAGACTGAACACCTATCTAAGCTGAGAGACTGAGCACCCATCTAAGCTGAGAGATTGAACACCCATCAAAGCTGAGAGACTGAGCACCCATCTAAGCTGAGAGACTTAACACCCATAAAAGCTGAGAGACTGAACACCCATCTAAGCTGAGAGACTGAACACCCATCAAAGCTGAGAGACTGAACACACATCTAAGCTGAGAGACTGAACTCCCATCAAAGCTGAGAGACTGAACACCCATCTAAGCTGAGAGACTGAACACCCATCAAAGCTGAGTGACTGAACACCCATCAAAACTGAGAGACTGAACACCCATCTAAGCTGAGAGACTGAACACCCATCTAAGCTGAGAGACTGAACACCCATCTAAGCTGAAAGACTGAACACCCATCTAAGCCGAGAGACTGAACACCCATCAAAGTTGAGAGACTGAACACCCATAAAAGCTGAGAGACTGAACACCTATCTAAGCTGAGAGACTGAACACCCATCTAAGATGAGAAACTGAACACCCATCTAAGCTGAGACACTGAACACCCATCTAAGCTGAGAGACTGAACACCTATCGAAGGTGAGAGACTGAACACCCATCTAATCTGAGAGACTGAACACCCATCTAAGCTGAGAGACTTAACACCCATCTAAGCTGAGAGACTGTACACCTATCTAAGCTGAGAGACTGAACACCTATCGAAGCTGAGGGACCGAACACCTATAAAAGATGAGAGACTGAACACCCATCTAAGCTGAGAGACTGAACACCCATCAAAGCTGAGAGACTGAACACCCATCAAAGCGGAGAGACTGAACACCCATCAAAGCTGAGAGACTGAACACCCATCTAAGCTGAGAGACTGAACACCCATCAAAGCTGAGTGACTGAATACCCATCAAAGCTGAGAGACTGGGCAATCATCAAAGCTGAGAGACTGAGCACACATCAAAGCTGAGAGACTGAACACCCATCAAAGCTGAGAGACTTAAGACCCATCAAAGCTGAGAGGCTGAACACCCATCTAAGCTGAAGACTGAACACCCATCAATGCTGAGAGACTGAATACTCATCAAAGCTGAGAGACTGAACACCCATCAAGCTGAGAGACTGAACACCCATCAAAGCTGAGAGACTGAACACCCATTAAGATGAGAGACTGAGCACCCATCTAAGCTGAGAGACTGAACACCATCAAAGCTGAGAGACTGAACACCCATTAAGATGAGGAGACTGAGCACCCATCTAAGCTGAGAGACTGAACACCCATCTAAGCTGAGAGACTGAACACCCATCTAAGCTGAGAGGCTGAACACCCATCTAAGCTGAGAGACTGAACACCCATCAAAGCTGAGAGACTGAACACCCATTTAAGTGAGAGACTGACACCCATCTAAGCTGAGAGACTGAACACCCATCAAAGCTGAGAGACTGAACACCCATCAAAGATGAGAGACTGAGCACCCATCTAAGCTGATAGACTGAACACCCATCAAAGCTGAGAGACTGAACACCCATCTAAGCTGAGAGACTGAACACCCATCTAAGCTGAGAGACTGAACACCCATCAAAGCTGAGAGACTGAACACCCATCAAAGCTGAGAGACTGAACACCCATCAAAGCTGAGAGACTGAACACCCATCTAAGCTGAGAGACTGAACACCCATCAAAGCAGAAGACTGAACACCCATCAAAGCTGAGAGACTGAACACCATCAAAGCTGAGAGACTGAACCCCATCTAAGCTGAGAGACTGACACCCATCTAAGCTGAGAGACTGAACACCCATCAAAGCTGAGAGACTGAACACCCATCAAAGCTGAGAGACTGAACACCCATCAAAGCTGAGAGACTGAACACCCATCTAAGCTGAGAGACTGAACACCCATCAAAGCTGAGAGACTGAACACCCATCAAAGCTTAGAGACTGAACACCCATCAAAGCTGAGAGAATGAACACCCATCTAAGCTGAGAGACTGAACACCCATCTAAGCTGAGAGACTGAACACCCATCTAAGATGAGAGACTGAACACCCATCAAAGCTTAGAGACTGAACACCCATCTAAGCTGAGTGACTGAACACCCATCAAAGCTGAGAGACTTGGCAATCATCAAAGCTGTGAGACTGAGCACCCATCAAAGCTGAGAGACTGAACACCCATCAAAGCTGAGAGACTTAAGACCCATCAAAGCTGAGAGGCTGAACACCCATCAAAGCTGAGAGACTGAACACCCATCAAAGCTGAGAGACTGAACACCCATCTAAGCTGAGAGACTGAACACCCATCAAAGCTGAGTGACTGAACACCCATCAAAGCTAAGAGACTGGGCAATCATCAAAGCTGAGAGACTGAGCACCCATCAAAGCTGAGAGACTGAACACCCATCAAAGCTGAGAGACTTAAGACCCATCAAAGCTGAGAGGCTGAACACCCATCTAAGCTGAGAGACTGAACACCCATCAATGCTGAGAGACTGAATACTCATCAAAGCTGAGAGACTGAACACCCATCTAAGCTGAGAGACTGAGCACCCATCAAAGCTGAGAGACTGAACACCCATTTAAGATGAGAGACTGAGCACCCATCTAAGCTGAGAGACTGAACACCCATCTAAGCTGAGAGACTGAACACCCATTTAAGATGAGAGACTGAACACCCATCTAAGACTGAGAGACTGAACACCCATCTAAAGCTGAGAGACTGAACACCCATGTAAGCTGAGGACTGAACACCCATCTAAGCTGAGAGACTGAACAACCATCAAAGCTGAGAGACTGAACACCCATTTAAAGTGAGAGACTGAGCACCCATCTAAGCTGAGAGAGCTGAAACACCATCTAAGCTGAGAGACTGAACACCCATCTAAGTGAGAGACTGAGCACCCATCTAAGCTGATAGACTGAACACCCATCAAAGCTGGGAGACTGAACACCCATCTAAGCTGAGAGACTGAACACCCATCTAAGCTGAGAGACTGAACACCCATCAAAGCTGTGAGAGACTGAACACCCATCTAAAGCTGAGAGACTGAACACCCATCTAAGCTGAGAGACTGAACACCCATCAAAGCTGAGAGACTGAACGCCCATCTAACCTGAGAGACTGAACACCTATCTAAGCTGAGAGACTGAACACCCATCAAAGCTGAGAGACTGAACACCCATCAAAGCTGAGAGACTGAACACCCATCAAAGCTGAGAGACTGAACACCCATCTAAGCTGAGGACTGAACCCATCAAGCTGAGAGACTGAAGACCCATCAAAGCTGAGAGACTGAAGACCCATCAAAGCTGAGAGACTGAACACCCATCTAAGCTGAGAGACTGAACACCCATCTAAGCTGAGAGACTGAACACCCATCTAAGATGAGAGACTGAACACCCATCAAAGCTTAGAGACTGAACACCCATCTAAGCTGAGAGACTGAACACCCATCAAAGCTGAGAGACTGAACACCCTTCAAAGCTGAGAGACTGAACACCTATCTAAGCTGAGAGACTGAGCAACCATCAAAGCTGAGAGACTGAACACCTATCTAAGCTGAGAGACTGAGCACCCATCTAAGCTGAGAGATTGAACACCAATCAAAGCTGAGAGACTGAGCACCCATCTATGCTGAGAGACTTAACACCCATCAAAGCTGAGAGACTGAACACCCATCTAAGCTGAGAGACTGGACACCCATCAAAGCTGAGAGACTGAACACCCATCAAAGCTGAGAGACTGAACACCCATCAAAGCTGAGAGACTGAACACCCATCTAATCTGAGAGACTGAACACCCATCTAAGATGAGAGACTGAACACCCATCAAAGCTTAGAGACTGAACACCCATCTAAGCTGAGAGACTGAACACCCATCAAAGCTGAGAGACTGAACACCTATCAAAGCTGAGAGACTGAACACCTATCTAAGCTGAGAGACTGAACACCATCAAAGCTCGAGAGACTGAACACCCATCAAAGCTGAGAGACTGAACACCCATCTAAGCTGAGAGATTGAACACCCATCAAAGCTGAGAGACTGAGCACCCATCTAAGCTGAGAGACTTAACACCCATCAAAGCTGAGAGACTGAACACCCATCTAAGCTGAGAGACTGAACACCCATCAAAGCTGAGAGACTGAACACACATCTAAGCTGAGAGACTGAACTCCCATCAAAGCTGAGAGACTGAACACCCATCTAAGCTGAGAGACTGAACACCCATCAAAGCTGAGTGATTGAACACCCATCAAAACTGAGAGACTGAACACCCATCTAAGCTGAGAGACTGAACACCCATCTAAGCTGAGAGACTGAACACCCATCTAAGCTGAAAGACTGAACACCCATCTAAGCCGAGAGACTGAACACCCATCAAAGTTGATAGACTGAACACCCATAAAAGCTGAGAGACTGAACACCTATCTAAGCTGAGAGACTGAACACCCATCTAAGATGAGAAACTGAACACCCATCTAAGCTGAGAGACTTAACACCCATCTAAGCTGAGAGACTTAACACCCATCTAAGCTGAGAGACTGTACACCTATCTAAGCTGAGAGACTGAACACCTATCGAAGCTGAGGAACCGAACACCTATAAAAGCTGAGAGACTGAACACCCATCTAAGCTGAGAGACTGAACACCCATCAAAGCTGAGAGACTGAACACCCATCAAAGCTGAGAGACTGAACACCCATCAAAGCTGAGAGACTGAACACCCATCTAAGCTGAGAGACTGAACACCCATCAAAGCTGAGTGACTGAACACCCATCAAAGCTGAGAGACTGGGCAATCATCAAAGCTGAGAGACTGAGCACACATCAAAGCTGAGAGACTGAACACCCATCAAAGCTGAGAGACTTAAGACCCATCAAAGATGAGAGGACTGAACACCATCTAAGCTGAGAGACTGAACACCATCAAGCTGAGAGACTGAATACTCATCAAAGCTGAGAGACTGAACACCCATCTAAGCTGAGAGACTGAGCACCCATCAAAGCTGAGAGACTGAACACCCATTTAAGATGAGAGACTGAGCACCCATCTAAGCTGAGAGACTGAACACCCATCAAAGCTGAGAGACTGAACACCCATCAAGATGAGAGACTGAGCACCCATCTAAGCTGAGAGACTGAACACCCATCTAAGCTGAGAGACTGAACACCCATCTAAGCTGAGAGGCTGAACACCCATCTAAGCTGAGAGACTGAACACCCATTTAAGATGAGAGACTGAGCACCCATCTAAGCTGAGAGACTGAACACCCATCTAAGCTGAGAGACTGAACACCCATCTAAGCTGAGAGGCTGAACACCCATCTAAGCTGAGAGACTGAACACCCATCAAAGCTGAGAGACTGAACACCCATCAAAGCTGAGAGACTGAACACCCATCAAAGCTGAGAGACTGAACACCCATCTAAGCTGAGAGACTGAACACCCATCAAAGCAGAAAGACTGAACACCCATCAAAGCTGAGAGACTGAACACCTATCAAAGCTGAGAGACTGAACGCCCATCTAAGCTGAGAGACTGAACACCCATCTAAGCTGAGAGACTGAACACCCATCAAAGCTGAGAGACTGAACACCCATCAAAGCTGAGAGACTGAACACCCATCAAAGCTGAGAGACTGAACACCCATCTAAGCTGAGAGACTGAACACCCATCAAAGCTGAGAGACTGAACACCCATCAAAGCTGAGAGACTGAAGACCCATCAAAGCTGAGAGACTGAACACCCATCAAAGCTGAGAGACTGAACACCCATCTAAGCTGAGAGACTGAACACCCATCTAAGCTGAGAGACTGAACACCCATCAAAGCTGTAGAGACTGAACACCCATCAAGCTGAGTGACTGAACACCCATCAAGCTGAGACTTGGCATCATCAAAGCGTGAGACGACACCATCAAAGCTGAGAGACTGAACACCCATCAAAGCTGAGAGACTTAAGACCCATCAAAGCTGAGAGGCTGAACACCCATCAAAGCTGAGAGACTGAACACCCATCAAAGCTGAGAGACTGAACACCCATCTAAGCTGAGAGACTGAACACCCATCAAAGCTGAGTGACTGAACACCCATCAAAGCTAAGAGACTGGGCAATCATCAAAGCTGAGAGACTGAGCACCCATCAAAGCTGAGAGACTGAACACCCATCAAAGCTGAGAGACTTAAGACCCATCAAAGCTGAGAGGCTGAACACCCATCTAAGCTGAGAGACTGAACACCCATCAATGCTGAGAGACTGAATACTCATCAAAGCTGAGAGACTGAACACCCATCTAAGCTGAGAGACTGAGCACCCATCAAAGCTGAGAGACTGAACACCCATTTAAGATGAGAGACTGAGCACCCATCTAAGCTGAGAGACTGAACACCCATCAAAGCTGAGAGACTGAACACCCATTTAAGATGAGAGACTGAGCACCCATCTAAGCTGAGAGACTGAACACCCATCTAAGCTGAGAGACTGAACACCCATGTAAGCTGAGAGGCTGAACACCCATCTAAGCTGAGAGACTGAACACCCATCAAAGCTGAGAGACTGAACACCCATTTAAGATGAGAGACTGAGCACCCATCTAAGCTGAGAGACTGAACACCCATCTAAGCTGAGAGACTGAACACCCATCTAAGATGAGAGACTGAGCACCCATCTAAGCTGATAGACTGAACACCCATCAAAGCTGGGAGACTGAACACCCATTCTAAGCTGAGAGACTGAACACCCATCTAAGCTGAGAGACTGAACACCCATCTAAGCTGTGAGACTGAACACCCATCTAAGCTGAGAGACTGAACACCCATCTAAGCTGAGAGACTGAACACCCATCTAAGCTGAGAGACTGAACACCCATCAAAGCTGAGAGACTGAACACCCATTTAAGCTGAGAGACTGAACACCCATCAAAGCAGAGAGACTGAACACCCATCAAAGCTGAGAGACTGAACACCCATCAAAGCTGAGAGACTGAACGCCCATCTAAGCTGAGAGACTGAACACCCATCTAAGCTGAGAGACTGAACACTCATCAAAGCTGAGAGACTGAACACCCATCAAAGCTGAGAGACTGAACACCCATCAAAGCTGAGAGACTGAACACCCATCTAAGCTGAGAGTCTGAACACCCATCAATGCTGAGAGACTGAAGACCCATCAAAGCTGAGAGACTGAACACCCATCAAAGCTGAGAGACTGAACACCCATCTAAGCTGAGAGACTGAACACTCATCTAAGCTGAGAGACTGAACACCCATCTAAGATGAGAGACTGAACACCCATCAAAGCTTAGAGACTGAACACCCATCTAAGCTGAGAGACTGAACACCCATCAAAGCTGAGAGACTGAACACCCATCAAAGCTGAGAGGCTGAACACCTATCTAAGCTGAGAGACTGAACAACCATCAAAGCTGAGAGACTGAACACCTATCTAAGCTGAGAGACTGAACACCCATCTAAGCTGAGAGATTGAACACCCATCAAAGCTGAGAGACTGAGCACCCATCTAAGCTGAGAGACTTAACACCCATCTAAGCTGAGAGACTGAACACCTTGATTTATTTCTCCACTTCTTCCACTTTCTTCAGTAGAAAAATTACTTTTCTCTCGACCGGAGAAGCCATTTACACAGGCGACACAAAAAGTCTGGACGGCCAATCGTTGCCGCGTCTGAAACTCTACCATCATTATTACAACATATACACTGTGTATGTGGTTTTAAAATTGTGTGGGAGGGGGAAGGAAGCACAAAATTTGGATTTAAGAATTTTAAAAAGACTATGTTAGCTCAAACCTGAACTTAATTTGACTATAATAGCAATTTAATTATTTACGTTGACTGAGTAGCCATCCTAGAGTAGATATTCTTAAGTTAACGTAATTTGGTGCAGTGAATGTATGAAGTTAATACTTACCTACTCCACCTAACGTAACTTACTCGCCTCTATGTTCTTCTAGCTCATATATATTGATTTAACTTATTTCATTATGTTTATTTTGTTACAAACTTATTCTTTGATTTTTTGTATTAATGTAATATTTAACAGATGATGATGGTGAATGTTTATCGAAAAGTTGAAGTTTAATAAAATAATGAGAGAGAGAGAGAGAGAGAGAGAGAGAGAGAGAGAGAGAGAGAGAGAGAGAGAGAGAGAGAGAGAGAGAGAGAGAGAGAGAGAGAGAGAGAGAGAGAGAGAGAGAGAGAGGAGAGAGAGAGAGAGAGAGAGAGAGAGAGAGAGAGAGAGAGAAATTAAAATTTCCCATTGAGTGAATGACCTCACATCTAGCCCAAACATCCTGCCATCTACGCTGCGGAAAAAAATGGCAATTACAAAAATATACCTACCACCAGTTTACTGTCACGCAGGTCAGCGTCTTGTATACAAGTGTGTGTCTGATGGGAGGTGTGTTATACACAGTCATCTGGTTATTATGCCTAACACAACACACATACACCTTTATTTATACATGTCAAAGTAGTTGGGCCACTTGTCTTTATTATCCATCCTCCACATTGCATCCTTATCCATCTTTCTTCCCCTAACTTACCAAACCTCTGGCTAAAGAATTGAAATTGAATTGTTTAGTAATTAAACTCACCTCCGCTAAATCACGTGACGGGGGTTACTTTAAAGGTTTCAGTGATAGCCCACAATGCAGCTCGACCAGTTTTTACAGGAAACCGCCAACACTCGGGATTCCTCAATATAAGTATTTTTTTCCTTATTACGGAAGGCCTTCAACCACATACCGAGAGTGCATTGGACCAGTGAAGCAGTATGAGCAGCAATACACACAGCAAGAGGCATTATTGAGCTTCTCCAGCGCTTGGGCCTCGGCACAAAGTTGGGGTGTAGCTCCAAAAGGATCCTGTAGTGCTTGCTGCCTATGCTCCTCCTGCAATCGTCTGCTGCTACACAGCTGCCATACCCTTTGAACCTAGTATGGGCTGGGTTTGTTCTAGCTCAAGGTGCCTAGCTTCTCCCTCCGAGCCCCTTGGGGGGGAATGGGGCTAGACCTGGGGACAGCTAGTCCCAGAAGACGAGGAGGCACTTGTACCTCCTTCCATGGCAGGCATTGGTCTGACACACTACCGCGAAAGGAAGCCAACGCCGGGCCATCTTGTGGATAAGCCCCGGGCTGGGGGATTATACTGGCGAACCTACAAAGAAGAAAAGAACCACATACCGCAGCGTAAACAATTGTAAAAAAATATAGGTTGAGGAGAGAGAGAAATGAAAATTTTCTATTGAGTGAATGACCTCACATCTAGCCCAAACATCCTGCCATCTATGCTGCCATTTATCACTGGGGGTAATGACATTGGGAAGGGCAGGTGAGAGGAGCGGCTGGATAAGTACAGGTCAGCCATAGAAGTAGTTAGGTCTAAGGGAGGGATCCCAGTCATATGTAGCATCTTGCCTAGAAAGGGAGTGGGCAATGAATGGATGTCTAGGGCAATTGGCATAAATCGCTGGCTAGATAGGTACTGAAAGGAACTTGCAATCCCTTTAATTGATAACTGGGACCTATTCTTTGGTAAACATGATATATATGCAAAGGATGGGGTTCATTTCTCTGGGGATGGAGTGGTTGCATTAGCCAATTCAATTGAGAGGGTAAGTGATGACTTGTTTAGGAATTTAAACTGATAGATTATAGAGGTATGGGTGTTTGTGGGAAACAATCAGGCTGCAGCATTAGGGGTAAAAACAGCAGTTATTACCGGGATACCTCAGGGATATGTTTAAAAGACAGTATTGAAAATAAAGTTGCTAGTAATGGCAAATCAACTGATCAACAAACAAAGAGAGATAGAAGAGGGCAACGAGTGACTAGCTCCTTTAAGGTTTACTATACAAATAGTAGGAGTCTAAGAAATAAGATAGATGAGCTATGATTACTTGCAAGTGCAGGTAATATAGATATTATTGGTATAACAGAGACCTGGTTCAACCTGAAAGATAGAGAAATGCCTTCTGAATGCAACATACAGGGTTATAAACTATTCCACACTGATAGGCTCAACAGGAAGGGTGGTGGTGCGGCGATGTACGTCAGAGAAAATATAAACTGTTGTCTTAGACATGAAATAACATTAGAAACATCGAACACAGAATCTGTTTGGCTACAGTTTCCATAGGGACGTGATAAATTAATTTTGGATGTGATTTATAGGCCCCCAAACCTTGATAGGGTGTGCAGTAAGCTGTTATGGGACGAAATTCATAAGGCATCTAGATATGAAAATGTTGTGATAATGGGAGATTTTAACTTTAGGCAAATTGATTGGAACAATATGAGAGGAAATCTTGAGTCTAGTGACTTTCTTGATACAGTTCAGGATTGCTTTTTAGAACAGGTTGTGACAGAACCAACTAGAGGTCAGGTAGGTGATCTTGGTTGCCAATATGACGTTTTTCAGAGCATAGTTCTAGCTGCCCAGACAACTCTTGTTCCGAGTAGGGAAATTAGATCTAACAAAAATGATCCCAAATGGATGAACAATAGATTAAAACATCTCACTGGTCAAAAGAGAGGCATATATAGGCGTATCAAAAGAGGGGATGGGCAGTTAAGAAATCAATATATTCAATTAAAGAGAGAAATAAAGAAAGGAATAAGAAAAGCAAAAAGGAATTATGAGGCTAAGGTCGCAAGGGATTCAAAGACTAACCCAAAAGGGTTCTTTCAGATATACAGAAGTAAGATTAGGGACAAGATTGGCCCACTTAAGAGCAACTCTGGTCAGATCACTGACAGTGATAAAGATATGTGTGAAATTCTCAATACCTACTTCCTCTCAGTTTTCACCCAGAAAAATATTAGCGATATTCCTGAAATAATAGATTTCGTAGAACAGGATGATAATAAACTATGTACGATTGCTGTAACTAGTGACTTGGTCCTCAGACAAATAGAGAAACTAAAACCTAACAAATCCCCAGGACCTGATGAACTGTTTGCAAGGGTTTTAAAGGAATGTAAAGAGGAACTTAGCATACCTTTGGCTAATCTTTTTAACATATCACTACAAACTGGCATAGTGCCTGATAAGTGGAAAATAACAAATGTAATACCTATTTACAAGGCAGGTGACAAGTCCTTGGCTTCGAACTATAGACCAATAAGCCTTACCTCCATAGTGGGAAAATTTATGGAATCAATAATTGCCGAAGCAATTCGTAGCCATCTTGACAGGCACAGATTGATTAATGAATCTCAACACGGTTTTACAAAGGGGCGTTCCTGTCTTACGAATTTACTAACATTTTCCACTAAAGTGCTTTAGGAGGTAGATCATGGTAATGAATATGATATTGTGTATATGGACTTCAATAAGGCTTTCGATAGAGTTCCACACCAGAGGCTATTGAGGAAACTTAAGGCACACGGAATAGGAGAAATCTTTTCCTGGGTAGAGGCATGGCTGACAAATAGACAGCAGAGAGTTTGCATAAATGGGAAGAAATCAGAATGGGAGCACGTCACAAGCGGTGTTCTTCAGTGGTCAGTGTTGGGCCCGTTGTTGTTCACAATTTACATAAACGACATAGATGAGGGAATAAATAGCGACATAAGCAAATTTACTAAAGACACCAAAATAGGCCGTCCAATTCATTCTAATGAGGACATTAGAGCACTCCAGGATTATTTGAATAGACTGATGCAATGGTCGGAGAAGTGGCAGATGCAGTTTAATATTGACAAATGCAAAGTTCTAAAGGTTGGACAGTTAAATAACCATGCCACATATAAACTAAATAATGTAGATCTTAATATTATTGATTGCGAAAAGGATTTAGGAGTTCTGGTTAGCAGCAATCTAAAGCCAAGACAACAGTGCATTAGTGTTCGCAATAAAGCTAACAGAATTCTTGGCTTCATATCTAGAAGTATAAATAATAAAGTCCTCAGGTTGTTCTTCAACTCTATATATCCTTGGTTAGGCCTCATTTAGACTATGCTGCTCAGTTCCGGTCACCGTATTACAGAATGTATATAAATGCTCTGGAAAACGTACAGAGGAGGATGACAAAGATGATCCCATGTATCAGAAATCTTCCATATGAGGATAGACTGAGGGCCCTGAATCTGCTCTCTCTCGCAAGGCGTAGAATTAGGGGGGATATGATCGAGGTGTATAAATGGAAAACAGGAATAAATAAAGGGGATGTAAATAGCGTGCTGAAAATTTCCAGCCAAGGCAGGACTCGCAGCAATGGTTTCAAGTTGGAAAAATTCAGATTTAAGAAGGATATAGGAAAGCACTGGTTTGATAATAGGGTTGTGGATGAGTGGAACAAACTCACGAGTACAGTTATTCAGGCTAAAACGTTGTGTAGTTTTAAAAATAGGTTAGATAAATACATGAGTGGGTGTGAGAGGGTGTGAGTTGTACCTGACTAGCTTGTGCTGCTGGATCTGGTGCAGTTCTCCATCCTTGAGTGGAGGTGGCCTGACTGGGTGGGTCATCGGCTAATCCGGGGGGGTGGGTCATTGGTCTAATCCGGGGGGGACATGGACCTGCTCCGCATGGGTCAGTAGGCCTGTTGCAGTGCTCCTTCTTTCTTATGTTCTTATGAGTGGAACAGCCTGCTCATTTGACCTACTCGTTCAGATTTACATGAAATTCTTATTTACAGGAAATACTTTGTATCCTTGGGGACTGTAGCTCGATTAAAAGTTCTAAGAACCATTTTACTACAGAAATAAAAGTCTTAAACGCAGATGATCAACAACATATTTAGAAAGTTTAATGGAGGACTTTGAATATTTATGAAATAGCTGGAGTATAAACGTATTAGGACGTAAACATGTTGCTGAAAACATTGATATAACAGCCTCGTTGTTAGAAAAAAGACAAGCGGTAGTTCGCAGATGAAACGAAAGAGCTAGTAAATAAGTTCAGGAAGTCATTTTAGGAGTAGGACAGCAGCGTGAGAGCATGACAGTAACATGACAATAGTCTGAACGCTGAGGTCAGTGGTCACGACAGGTCATCCTGTCCTAGCTGTCTGGGGGATTGATTAGTGTGGATCATTATAGAGCACCATGGCTTGTAGTGTTCTGGAATCTCAGGTTAAAGGTTCTACTTCTCCAAGAGGAATATGGGAAGCTGAAAATTCGCCTAGATGGATTTGAGAGTGAGTGTGCGAAGGGTGGAGTCGGTGTGGAGGAAAAGATTACCAACTGTGAGTTGAAGAGTGACAACCGCTTCAAGTGGAATGTGATCTCTTCTGAAGGCAGAAGTATTAAGATAAGGAAGCTTAAAAGAGAGGATCTGAAGGTAGGAAATCGAATCTCTGTTCTCCAGGATGAGTGTACTTCAGTGGTTAGCGAGGTTAAAGGTACCACTACCTTCCCTGCTTATCAAGGTAGGAACATTCTGGTTGTGGGTGACTAACAGGAAAGATATATGGACCGAGCTTTCTGTAACAGAGATAGGAATGTGAGAGAGGGTTGTGCTTCCCAGGAGCTGGTGCTGATGACAAGTTGGATAATATTATGTCAGGTAATGGGTGTGAGTTGGACCTCACTAGCTTGTGCTAATAGGTGTGATGCTGTGCTCCTTCCTTAAGTGGATGTGACCTGACCTGACTAGGTGGGTCATTGGTTTAAGCAGGGAGGTGACTTGGACCTGCCTCGCATGGGCCAGTAGGCCTACTGCAGTGTTCCTTCTTTCTTATATTTCTTATGTTCTTATGAAAGCATGACAGCAGTGTGAGAAGCATTACAGTCAGCACGACAGCAGTATGACAACAGCTTAGCAGCAGCCTGACAGTATCATGACAGCAGCATGAAAGCAGTATGAAAGCAACATAGCAGAATGACAGCAGCATGAGAGCATGACAGCAGCGTGACAACAGCATGACCACGGTATGACGGCAGCATAACAACTGGAGTCAAATCTCAGAGTATGTGGAAATATCTTACAACGGTGTCGATGAACTGACAGAAAAATTCGGAAATTATATTGTATATATAAGACAGATGTGTCCTAGTGAAGTGTGGGGTCCTAGTGAAGTGTGGGGTCCTAGTGAAGTGTGGGGTCCTAGTGAAGTGTGGGGTCCTATGAAGTGTGGGTCTGGAAGTGTGGGGGTCCTAGTGAAGTGTGGGGGTCCTGGAGAAGTGTGGGGGTCCTAGTGAAGTGTGGGGGTCCTAGTGAGGTTTGGAGGGTCCTGATGGGGTGTGGGGGGTCCTAGCGGGGTTTGGAGGGTCCTAATGCTGTGTGGGGGGTCCTAGTGGGATGTAGGGGTTTACCAAGAGTATTATGCACATGGCTGAGTAACTGTTGAGGTTGTCTGGACATCTAGAGGGGATGGAGTAAAATAGGAAAATAGGAGGGTGTGTAAATTTGGGATGGATGGCAGGAGGGGTAGAGGTCTTCTTATCAGAGGGTGGAGGGAGGGGGCTTGGAGACTATGGGTCCTGAACATTCAGCAAACTTGAGTGTGTTAGATACGAGTGGGGAGGGGGGTAATGTTTTTTACCACGGCTTGTTCACAATTCAATAGCACGTGAACATTCATGAAGGTATTGAAGGAAACCGGTTGGGTTGACTTGAGTCCTGGAGGTGGAAAGTGCTGTACCTGAGTCCTGGAGGTGGAAAGTGCTGTACCTGAGTCCTGGAGGTGGAAAGTGCTGTACCTGCACTGTAGATTTAGGATGAGGAAGTTTCATTTCGGAGTGTCATATGAATTACAGTGTCAGTATGCTTCTAGCAAGACAGCTATTGAATAAATGACTAAGAGGAATTCTTCCTTTTTCGGGTCACACTACTTCGGAAAGAGTCAGTAACCAGTCAGCAAATCTGAAAAACAACATTTACCAAATAAACAGTTTATATCCTTTTTCTCTTAGCACTGTATTTCCAAATGTTTGCGCTCTTTCAGTTACACAATCACAACCATTATGCTGAGAAAAACTGTGTTAGAGACTTAAAAGTTTAAAAATATTGGCAATGGAAGTTTATGTGGCAAGAAAACTTAATTTTAATGTCATTATTGATTTATTTGCTAGCCATAAAGCTCTCAGAATCCTTTTTGAATAGTAGCCAAACTCTAGTTCTATTTGTATAAAACAGTTAAAAATCTGTTAACTTTTTTTAACACAGTGGCCATTTCCCACCGTTTCCCTTCCCCCCAAGGGGGATGGGAAAAGTTAGATGCTACATGAACATAGAAAGGCGGCAACTGGAGAGAAGACTAGAGCGAATGTAGACAAAGAGAAAAGGGACTGAGTAAACAGGGAAGGCGAACAAATAAGGAACTTCTACTAATATCCGTTACCATCCTGTATATGGAAGGATTGCGGAGGTCATGAGAGCGGACAAAATAGCGGAGGCAATGAGCATCACGGTGATCGGTCATGGACAGAATATTCGCCTCTGCATAGAGGCTCTCAACAGGTGAAGAGCGAAAAGCACCGAGGCATGAACGTGATCCCTGGTGATGGATGGGATCAAGGCTAGAATGAATTGCAGGAGAGTCCACTGAATATATTTGGTCGCCATAATCTAGTTACGATAAAATTAGGGCATAATACAGTCGAAGGAGAGTTCTACGATCAGCCTCCCATGAAAGATG
This sequence comes from Cherax quadricarinatus, assembly GCF_026875155.1. Lineage (NCBI taxonomy): Eukaryota > Metazoa > Arthropoda > Malacostraca > Decapoda > Parastacidae > Cherax > Cherax quadricarinatus. Next base: position 21,842,981 of record NC_069476.1, on the reverse strand, counting down.
AGCGAGGATTTTAAGGAGGTTCAGCCGGCTATGACAAGTTGCCTTCAAGGAGGTAATGTGAGGTTTCCAGGATAACCTACTGTCAGGGTTACGTGAGCCATACAGGTACAATGGATTATCAGGGACGATAGAACGTCTAGTGAAAGTAATTTGGTGTATTTTAGTACTAGAAAATTTAAACCCATGAGCAGTGGCCCAATTGGAAACACGGTTGACCGCATGCTGGAGAGAAATTGCGATGAGGTGACAGTCAGCACCTGCACAAGCTATAGCAAAGTCATCAACATAGAGTGATGGCCTAATATTTGATGGAAGAATAGATGCTAGATCATTTACAGCAAAGAGAAAAAGTGTGGTGCTCAGGACACATCCCTGGGGGACACCTTCAGCTTGGACAAAGTCCGGGAAAAGCATATCAATAATCCGAACGTGGAAATGTCTCTCGGATAAGAAGTTTTTAAGGAAAAATGGTAGATTGCCTCGAAGGCTTAAGGATTGAGCCAGGGTCAAAATGTTACACCTCCAAGTTTTGTCATATGTCTTCTCAAGATAAAAAATGATGTAAAGTAAAAGGACACAAGTGCAACTAATGTGACATTTATTGTGGCAACGTTTCGCTCTCCAGGAGCTTTATCAAGCCATTACAAACAATGAAGATTGAGACACTTATGCAGCATATGGAAATCTTTATTCAGGAAACGTTTCGCCACACAGTGGCTTCATCAGTCCAATACAAAGAGGAAGGCGTAAGGAGAGGAGGAGAATGAGGTAATCAGTCCCTCAACCTGGAGTCGATGTGTTCAGTCCATCAATCTTGTAGAATGTACAGCATAGGGCCGTAGACGTGGCTTATATACTGTAGTGAGGTGACGTGAAGCAGATGGAGGCGGGGTCATAGTGGTACCATCCACTAGTCGAAGTAGGTCTTCGTCCAAAGGTTGAACAAGTGTTGAAGAATTCTTTGTAACAAGATCCCATGATGCTGCAGTGTCCGACAGTTGTGATGAATGGTTTGAAAAACCGACAAGTTGAAGATTGAGACACTTATGCAGCATATGGAAATCTTTATTCAGGAAACGTTTCGCCACACAGTGGCTTCATCAGTCCAATACAAAGAGGAAGGCGTAAGGAGAGGAGGAGAATGAGGTAATCAGTCCCTCAACCTGGAGTCGATGGACTGAACACATCGACTCCAGGTTGAGGGACTGATTACCTCATTCTCCTCCTCTCCTTACGCCTTCCTCTTTGTATTGGACTGATGAAGCCACTGTGTGGCGAAACGTTTCCTGAATAAAGATTTCCATATGTTGCATAAGTGTCTCAATCTTCAACTTGTCGGTTTTTCAAACCATTCATCACAACTGTCGGACACTGCAGCATCATGGGATCTTGTTACAAAGAATTCTTCAACACTTGTTCAACCTTTGGACGAAGACCTACTTCGACTAGTGGATGGTACCACTATGACCCCGCCTCCATCTGCTTCACGTCACCTCACTACAGTATATAACCCAAACGTCTACGGCCCTATGCTGTACATTCTACAAGATTGATGGACTGAACACATCGACTCCAGGTTGAGGGACTGATTACCTCATTCTCCTCCTCTCCTTACGCCTTCCTCTTTGTATTGGACTGATGAAGCCACTGTGTGGCGAAACGTTTCCTGAATAAAGATTTCCATATGCTGCATAAGTGTCTCAATCTTCAACTTGTCGGTTTTTCAAACCATTCATCACACATTACAAACAATACATGGACACAGAGGGTATATAAAGGCTCAGAGTGAGGTGAATACTAGTGAGGTACCATTTCGATGTTCACTAGTGGTAGTAGTAGTAGTAGTAGTAGTAGTAGTAGTAGTAGTGGTAGTGACAAAAGTAATACAATATGGTAGAGCAATTAATTCGTACATGAGTAAAAGGATATAAAAGCTATTACTTGGGTAACATAAAAATAGGTTGGACAAATATAGAATGGAATGAGGCAGCTTGTTTCAGTGTTCACTCTCTGTGCTTTGTGTAGTATAACAGGAGAGACTATGTGATGGCAGGGTTTACTGTTTTCAGGAGGATTCTTGCTGAGACTTCGGAGATGGTGAAGCTGCCGTTGTTTTGTTTAATTGTATTCGAAACAACGATCAGTGCTGATTCGAGGCACTTGCGTCTGCGGAAATTAGTTTCTTTGATCACTAATTGGGCGTCTCTGAATTTCATGAGATGACTGGTGGAATTTCGGTGTTGTACACAGGCGTTGTTCAGGTTATCGTTCCTACATGCGTAAATGTGTTCATTGAGGCGGGTGTCGAGGTTTCTTGCTGTTTCACCTACGTAGATCTTGTCACAGCCTCCACAGGGTATTGTGTAAACTCCTGCATTGACTGGTTCGTGGTGCTTGGGTTTTGTCCTGGTAAGATCCTTTATTGAAGTGGTAGAAGCGATGGCGACTCTGGTGTTAGCTTGTGAAAGTACTTTTGAGACGTTTAGTGCAACCTGGCTGTTGGGAAGAATTATAACTTTGTTGGGAGCGGTGTTGATGCGTGGAGAATTGATGATCTGAAGATCTCACACACTTCTATTCAAGTCAAGATACCAAGACCAAAAGAGGCATCATCATCGGGTTTATCCTAAGAGCATACCGGATTTGTAGTCCTGAGTTTCTTGACGAGGAATGCACTTACATTCACCAAACATTCACTGAGTTACAATTTCCTCCTTTTTTCATCAAGGACTGCAAGAAAAGAGCTCTTCAGATCATCAATTCTCCACGCATCAACACCGCTCCCAACAAAGTTATAATTGAACATTAAAATGGTATAAAATACCGACAGGTTGTTAGGTAAGACACATATGCAACAGTTAGGTATCTTTATTATGAAACGTTTCGCCTACACAGTAGGCTTCTTCAGTCAAGTACAGAAAAGTTGATAGAAGCAGAAGATACTTGAAGACGATGTAATCAGTCCATCACCCTTAAAGTTTGAGGTGGTCAGTCCCTCAGTCTGGAGAAGAGCATTGTTCCATAGTATGAAACAATATTGTTTCATACTATGGAACAATGCTCTTCTCCAGACTGAGGGACTGACCACCTCAAACTTTAAGGGTGATGGACTGATTACATCGTCTTCAAGTATCTTCTGCTTCTATCAACTTTTCTGTACTTGACTGAAGAAGCCTACTGTGTAGGCGAAACGTTTCATAATAAAGATACCTAACTGTTGCATATGTGTCTTACCTAACAAAGTTATAATTCTTCCCAACAGCCAGGTTGCACTAAACGTCTCAAAAGTACTTTCACAAGCTAACACCAGAGTCGCCATCGCTTCTAGCACTTCAATAAAGGATCTTACCAGGACAAAACCCAAGCACCACGAACCAGTCAATGCAGGAGTTTACACAATACCCTGTGGAGGCTGTGACAAGATCTACGTAGGTGAAACAGCAAGAAACCTCGACACCCGCCTCAATGAACACATTTACGCATGTAGGAACGATAACCTGAACAACGCCTGTGTACAACACCGAAATTCCACCAGTCATCTCATGAAATTCAGAGACGCCCAATTAGTGATCAAAGAAACTAATTTCCGCAGACGCAAGTGCCTCGAATCAGCACTGATCGCTGTTTCGAATACAATTAAACAAAACAACGGCAGCTTCACCATCTCCGAAGTCTTAGCAAGAATCCTCCTGAAAACAGTAAACCCTGCCATCACATAGTATCTCCTGTTATACTACACAAAGCACTGAGAGTGAACACTGAAACAAGCTGCCTCATTCCATTCTATATTTGTCCAACCTATTTTTATGTTACCCAAGTAATAGCTTTTATATCCTTTTACTCATGTACGAATTAATTGCTCTACCATATTGTATTACTTTTGTCACTACCACTACTACTACTACCACTACTACTACTACTACTACCACTAGTGAACATCGAAATGGTACCTCACTAGTATTCACCTCACTCTGAGCCTTTATATACCCTCTGTGTCCATGTATTGTTTGTAATAAAGCTCCTGGAGAGCGAAACGTTGCCACAATAAATGTCACATTAGTTGCACTTGTGTCCTTTTACTTTACATATTGTCGGTAATTCTACCAACTTTATCATAAAAAATGATGGCGATAACCAAGTGGTTATTGGAAAAGGCATTACGTACTTATGTACGTACGTACATATTCACTAGTGGAGAGACTATTGTATCTCTAAATGCCATACCAAACGTCTGTTTACCAGACATTCCATCACCTTGAAAACCGCACTGGTAAGAGCAATGGGACGATAGTAGGAGGCATCAAGTTCCGAAGTACCTGGTTTACGAAAAGGTAGTACAATGGCAGATTTCCACAGCTGGGGCAGAACTCGCAACCAAATAAGATTAAAGAGACATAAGAGGACCGCATGGACTAACAGATGTAAACGGTGGAGCATACAGATATGAATGCCACCCGGCCCAGCTGTCGATTATCGGCAAGAGGAGAGTGTTGATTAATTATAGAAGCGTAAAAGGCACACTGTAAGTCTCTTCTTCGCTAGAACATAAGTCTAAGGGGTCAGACTCTCTGACAGATTTGGAGGAAAGAAAGGAGGGGCACAGATGGAGCCCCTGGAAGATACGGACAAGATGATGGCCAGGTTAGGTGGCAACGTCAAGAGGTTTAGTTTTAGCGGCACTGGCAACCGGAAGGACGGGAGCCGGGGTGGGACTGTATTTGCCACTCAGTTTTCGTAGGTTTTCCAGACTGCACTCGTAGAGGAAGCCGAAGTGACGGTAGATACATAATCCCGCCAACAAGTGTATTTAACTTCACGGATGACACAGCGGGCGGCTGCTCTCGTCAGCTTAAAATTAAGGAGGTACTCTGTCGTCCTATTTTACCGATATCTGCCCCACGCCGCAGCGCGTTTCTAACGTACTGCACGAACACAGGCAGGAGACAACCAAGGCACACACCTCTGAGAATGCCTGCCAGAGGTTTGGGGTATAGATTGTGAAGCTGGGGTTAAAACTGAGATCGAAAAAAGGTGTAGCAGCTCATCAATGGAGGACGAAAAAGAATCTTCACTGAACACAGTTTGACGCGAGTAAATGTCCCAATTCGCTCTGTCCAATTGCCAGCGTGGGCTGCGAGGAGGTGATGAGTACCAATGAGAAGTAAGGATGATTAGAAAATGATTGCTGTCATGCAAGTCCAGGAGGACAGATAAGGTAAAGTCTAGTGCAGTTGAGGAAGAGCAAACCGAGAGATTGATGCAAGAGAGAGAGTTAGTAAGAGAATCAAAATGGGTGGGAGTACTCGTATTTAAAACATGGAGGGGGAGAGAAGCGAGGAAAGCTTCCAGCTGAGTTCTGAGAGGGTCAAAGTGAGACCCCCCTCCCGAGAGGAAATGGTGAGCATTTAAATCGCCAAGTAACAGAAAGGGTGGTCGTAAGAAAGAAACCAGAAATTCAGCATCTGGGATAGATAATGCCCGAGAAGGAGTGATATACAAAGAACAGATTGTATACCACTTACTCAAGTGGATACGGGATTCAGTGTAATGCAGCGAAGTATGAACAATGAGCTGATGGTATGGGATGCCGGTGCATGTAAAAAGTACACTTTCATTAAAGATTCCATCGGGAAAAGGATCTGATGAATATAATAAAACATAGCCCGAGATGGGATGGATAACAGTGGAGTGTAATTTGGGTTCTTGTAAACAAACACAAATAGGAGAAAACTGGGAAAGTAACATTTGAAGCTCACCCTGGTTACCTCTAAGACCGTGGATATTCCACTGTAAATAAGCAATGATTTGCAAAGAGAAGATACAAGAAGGTACAGAAAATCGGAAGGGAGAGGTATCTACGGACTAGAGAGGTTAGAAGAGTCCACATGTGGAAGCAGCTGAAAACGAACAAGCAGCAAAGGTTTGGAATGCTGTGAAGAAAGGAGTTATGCAGACGGAGAAGAGTGAAGAGGAGTGACAGGAGGTGGATCAGTGTCCATCAATGGTTTAGTCTCCCCAGTGTAGTCGGAGAAAGCTTCAATTGTTTCAGAGGACAAGGACGTTGTATGAGGGACGATACTGGAGACGAAAGGAGGATGGTATTATTATTATTATAATCATAGGGAATCACTAAACCCGTAGGATTATACAGCGCCTGTGGAGGGGGGCATGGAAGGTATTTAGGCTTAATTCAGGGAACTGGAGTGCAGATCCAATTCCCTACATCAAGAGCCCCTCACCAGCATCAAGGAACCTTCCTTGAGTGGAGGAGGTTGAGTAAAAATCGGGATGGCGATGGAATTTACCGACGTGGGGGGGGGGGACGAGAGGTTAGAGGTAGTTTGAGAAGAAGCTTGGGAGGGGACAGGTGAGGAAGGTATTGTAAGAGAATAAGGCTGGACATTCACACTCACAACAGAACGAATAAGAGGTAAAGATCCAGGTATTTAGGGGATTTGTTGGACTTTGAAGGCGTTGCGAGTAGAGGGGGAGGAATTGTGCGAGGTCTTGTAGACAAAGAAGCTTGCGTGTGAGATGAAGAATAGAGTACAGTAGGCGGAGAGGACGTAGGGACCTCGGATTCCAGGACTGCAAAAGAGTTAGATACAGAGGTGACTGAGGAAGATGTGATTGCAGAGGACACCGCGGGAATTGGGATCCCAGAGGTTAGGGTCTCTTAGTAACTCGAGAATAAGAAATATGGGAAAGTTTCCCATGGAGGAGTAGATGAGAGACTGTCATGGCTTAAGTAAACCCATCTGTCTCTTTGAGGCAACGGATTTTACTTTCTTTCAAGTAATCCGGGATAACAACCTCACATCTACCGAGCCACCTCGGTGGACAAAAGGGAGGGTGATAGGAAACCCCCCACAAAGCATACCTTCTTCGGCCACCATCTCCTGGAATCCACAGGCAGCTTCCAGAGAGTTACCCGTCACCTGAAAGACACCCGAAGTCTTCCCCTTTCCCCGGTAGACCGGAGAGAGATCGGGATCTCTAGATGATCCAGATTACACGGCAAACTACACTATCATCAAGGACCTCAACAGAAAGAGATGGATGCCGGAACCCCTTCTTAGGTCTAGGAATTACAAAGCCTAAGGAAACAACTTCAAAGACAGAAACAGGAAAGGAAAAGTGGAGGGATGGAAAAATGGGGATAGGAAAGAGGGGATTGAGCGGTTAATTAGGTTCGGTCAGAGGAAGAAGACCAAAAGATCCAATTCCTCAGACCAATAGCCTCTTTACCGCGATAAGGAGTCCCCTTGAAGAGGTGTAAGGAAGGAAACGTGTTGGGGCACACCAACATTATAGAGAAACATTTTTAGAAATATCATTATATAGAGAGAAACATGCTTGCGTCAGTAGCATTGTAAAGAGAAGCTGTCGAGGGCACTGACATTAACGGGAAGGAAAGCTTTTTGAACCGCCAGTATTAAAAGAAAAGAAAGAAACGTGTTGCAGCCAAAATCATTTTATTGAACGAAACGTGTTGAGACCTCCATCATCATCAAAAGAAGGATACTTTTTTCCAAAAACCAGCATTATTGAACATTAAAATGGTATAAAATACCGACAGGTTGTTAGGTAAGACACATATGCAACAGTTAGGTATCTTTATTATGAAACGTTTCGCCTACACAGTAGGCTTCTTCAGTCAAGTACAGAAAAGTTGATAGAAGCAGAAGATACTTGAAGACGATGTAATCAGTCCATCACCCTTAAAGTTTTGAGGTGGTCAGTCCCTCAGTCTGGAGAAGAGCATTGTTCCATAGTATGAAACAATATGGAGATGAAGTGACAGGATGGAGCTTTTTATAGCGCCAAGAGGTGAGACGTAGGCCACTAGGAGAGGTAAGAACTCAGATGCTGAGAGGTCAGGTCCCTCTCAAATCCAGCCGCTCTCACTAGTGGAAGTTGTCGAAGTTGATTGCAGGTCTGTACCAAGATACAGGGTATCTTGGTACAGACCTGCAATCAACTTCGACAACTTCCACTAGTGAGAGCGGCTGGATTTGAGAGGGACCTGACCTCTCAGCATCTGAGTTCTTACCTCTCCTAGTGGCCTACGTCTCACCTCTTGGCGCTATAAAAAGCTCCATCCTGTCACTTCATCTCCATATTGTTTCATACTATGGAACAATGCTCTTCTCCAGACTGAGGGACTGACCACCTCAAAACTTTAAGGGTGATGGACTGATTACATCGTCTTCAAGTATCTTCTGCTTCTATCAACTTTTCTGTACTTGACTGAAGAAGCCTACTGTGTAGGCGAAACGTTTCATAATAAAGATACCTAACTGTTGCATATGTGTCTTACCTAACAACCAGCATTATTTTTTTTTATTTTGGGTAAAACTATTTTTCAATATTATAATCAGCAATATGTATTAAAAAAATCTGCATTTTATTTTTTCAATAAGAAAATATATTACGAGAATTTTATTGGTGACTCCATTTATTAATCTATATTCACTATGTGCATAATAAATGAGATATTCTTTTTTTATTATTAGAGTGGGATAGGGGGCTCTACAGTGTGCCTGGAGCCTGCTTTTTCCCTGGTTTTAAGGAGAAAGCCTACTCGCTAAGCCCTCTTAGAAGTCAGGCAGTGTAGCTGACACGCCTGCTCACTACTACTCAGCAGAGAGTCTCCAGGGGATAGTAGTCAGTCTTAGGTGCCAGTTTGCACTCTAGGCCTACTCAGATGTCAGGCTGAAGGATGACAGCCTGTGTATACTAGGCTAACTCAGAAATCAAGCTTCGCCTACTTAGAAGTCAGGCTATGGAGTGACAGTCTTTTCACTAGGCCTACTCAGGTGTCAGGCCGCGGCTCTGCATGTGATCAGGCATCAGAAGGTTGTTTCTCTCCAACGAATACAGAAACAGTTGGCAGACTTTCCAGGAAAACTTTCGTGATTGCACAAATGGCAGGATTGATTTTTTTTACCATCTCATTACCAGAGAGTGTGAAGCAATCTTTTTGTTTCCAGGTTTTTAATTAACTACTTAGATATGCGTACAATTAAGAGAATCTATGATTTAACATAACAGAAATGTGTGTATGTATGTATTATTATTAATTATTATTATTATTAATTATATTAACACAACGGCCGTTGCCAAATGAGGTAGGAGGAGAAATTCTCTGAGGCAGGGCAGAAGGTATTATATAATGGGCTGACACTGATACATTTTGCCTTTCCTTAGAGAATTTCACCTCCTACCTGATGCTATCTTGCAACATTGCATAGCTCCCGACGACGCACGAGAGTGCGAAAGATCTACAGCTATAGATTTTCGTCCCCATGTGGCTTGTTCTGTATTGTTTTGTTACATATTTATGGGGAAGCGATAAACCCACAAAGGTTGTATAGAGCTCGTGGAATGGGCTGCAGTGTTTTTATTAGAGAAAGTGGAGGGCAGCACCAACTCTTTTGATCAAAAGCAATTTACCAGCATTATAACACCTTTGAAGATATGCAAAATACAGGAATTCAAGTTGCCAGCGGTATCTCGAGAAATTTAAACTATTGACAGGAATAACAAGATGACAGCCACTTCATCTTCAAGGATAACAGTAATTAGTTTTACAAATAAAATATGTTCCTGCTTGCTCGCAGTCTTTTCACACACCTTTCTTCTTCTCTCTCCTCCTCCTCTTCCTCTTCCTCCTCTTCCTCTTCCTCCTCAATCACCCACCCATTCACCCAGACTTACGTGAATTCATTTAACCAATCACTCACCCACTCACCAACTGACCCACCCACATTCAGCTATCCATGCAACTACCCACCATAACTCATCCACATCCATTCACTCGTCAGTCTATTTTCCACCCTACATCATACTAATCCGAGACGGATCAAAAACTTTAGTCTTCAACTCCAAATAGCATGTAATTTATGAAATATTCCAACTACAGTATTATGAATAGTGAAAAAAAAAGAACAATACCGTGACTGAAACTTTGTAAATGGTCCAAGTTGGACAGAAACGTCGTCCTAAGTTTCTCACTCCTATGTGAGAATTATTTCTTGTGAATATTTTTTTTGCTTGGGTCGCTCTGTCTGAAAGACCATTAGTACACTGGTTTAGATCAACACTGAGTACTCATCAGAGAGTACCAGGTGTCAGACTTCCAGTCACTGTTGGTACTCTAGAGAAACTTCGCTTCATCCAGCTCAGTGGAGGATATCGTTTCCTTTATAGACGAGGCTTTGTATGTGTTTAATTGAATCTTGATGGTCGCATTGCAGAGGGTTGTTTGCCTTTGGAACAACAGAGGGAAGAAGCTTATTGGCTGCTGGACCTGGATATTCTGCCCTCTGGGTATTATGATGTTCATACCCTCACTCGTGGACTAACACACACGCTCTCTCGCGCACTCGCACTTGCACTCGCACTCGCACTCGCACACACACACACACACACACACACACACACACACACACACACACACACACACACACACACACACACACACACACACACACACACACGCACATGCATGCATAAACAGATCTAGTAGCGACCAGCGAAGAGGCGGACCCAGGAGCTGTCCGTTTGCAAGTACACGCTTGCAGACAGACAGACAGACAGACACACACACACACACACACAACACACACACACACACACACACACACACCACACACACACAAAGGAAAAAGATCTGGGGGTGAGTATAACACCGAGCACATCTCCTGAGGCACACATCAATCAGATAACTGCTGCAGCGTACGGGCGCCTGGCAAACCTAAGGATAGCTTTCAGATACCTCAGTAAGGAATCGTTCAAGACACTGTACACCATTTACGTCAGGCCCATACTGGAATATGCAGCACCAGTTTGGAATCCACACCTGGTCAAGCACGTCAAGAAATTAGAGAAAGTGCAAAGGTTTGCAACAAGACTAGTCCCAGAGCTAAGGGGATTGTCCTACAAAGAAAGGTTGAGGGAAATCGGCCTGACGACACTGGAGGACAGGGGGGTCAGGGGAGACATGATAACGACATATAAAATACTGCGTGGAATAGATAAGGTGGACAAAGACGAGATGTTTCAGAGATGGGACACAGACACAAGAGGTCACAATTGGAAGCTGAAGACTCAGATGAATCAAAGGGATGTTAGGAAATATTTCTTCAGTCATAGAGTTGTCAGGCAGTGGAATAGCTTAGAAAGTGACGTAGTGGAGGCGGGAACCATACATAGTTTTAAGGCGAGGTATGATAGAGCTCATGGAGCAGGGAGAGAGAGGACCCAGTAGCAACCAGTGAAGAGGCGGGGCCAGGAGCTAGGACTCGACCCCTGCAACCACAAATAGGTGAGTACTCACACACACACACACACACACACACACACACACACTAATATCTCACTTGTCTTAAACAGCATCGAAATCGGCAAGAAATTAAATTTTTGATGCTATAGGCTTAGGCTTTAGAGTTTAATCCTTTTTTTTATTTCTAAAATTTTAATATTTTGGTTTAAAATCTAAAAACTGATGGTCACAAAATAGTCACTTGCCAGAGAATATTAAAAAACAAATTCAAAATAACAGTTCACAAATATAATAATAAACTAACATATACTGTATATTTAAACTTTTGTATTAATTAAATGTGTTTAAAAAACACTCAACATTGTCTGCAACATTGGTTTGCAAATTTTCCTCATTGTCAATTGACTGTCTTCTCAGAGCTGAACGATTCAGGGTACTTGTCTCTTAGTCAGGGTACTTGTCTCTTAGTCAGGGTACTTGTCTCTTAGTCAGGGTACTTGTCTCTTAGTCAGGGTACTTGTCTCTTAGTCAGGGTGCTTGTCTCTTAGTCAGGGTACTTTGTCTCTTAGTCAGGGTACTTTGTCTCTTTAGTCAGGGTACTTGTCTCTTAGTCAGGGTACTTGTCTCTTATTCAGGGTACTTGTCTCTTAGTCAGGGTACTTGTCTCTTAGTCAGTAGTAAATCATGTTTGCTCGTTGATGACACTTGATGGGGATACTTTCATCTTCAGTTTCCACCTCATTTGGATAATTAAGGTCACTTTAACCAAGTCATATTCTCCTCTCTCCATCCCTCCTTCCCTCCCTAACTCCCTCCCTCCCTCGCTCCCTCCCTCTCTCTCTGGCTCCCTTCCTCCCTCGCTCCCTCCCTCCCTCTCTGGCTCCCTCCCTCCCTCCCACCCTCCCTCCCTCTCTCCCTCCCTCCCTCGCTCCCTTCCTCCCTCTCTGGCTCCCTCCCTCCGTCCCGCCTTCGAGTGGGCTCTTAATCTATAAAAATCAGTAGATGAGAACAGAATGACTTTCATTTACGAAATCTGTCTCCGGCGAGCACTCAGCTAGAAGGGTTTACATACAGTTATTAGCTACCCCAGCCAATGAGATGCAACACAAAATGGCCACATTACAGGCTCCTAGAAGGCTTCCCAATGGTCTAACATGGGCAGTGACACTTCCCCCCATAAATACCGTGCCGTTATGAGCGCAGTTAATTAAGTACTCTGCCTGACAATGGGCTATAAGGAAAGAAACTAATTCACCCACTAAAACCTAAATCAGAAAAACTAAAATGTAGAGTTTATTATAGAAACACAGCGACTATCATGCACTATTTAAACACGGCTAAAGCTGAGGGGATACCATTAAAATATGTATGACAATCAGCAAGACTCAGTAGGTAGTATGAAGAGGAAGGATTCACGCCTGTATGATACCACTATGAGCAAATTAACATTTACAAAGGGATTCAGGAAAATCGGTTGGCCGGACTCGAGTCCTGGAGGTGGGAAAATACAGTGCCTGTGCTTTGAAGGAAGGGTGGATATATGTTGCAGTTTTTAAACTGTAGTATCGTCAAGCCTTTGGCAAGACAGTGATGGGGTGAATGATGGTGCAAGTGTTTCTTCTTTTACGGGTCACCCTGCCTCGGTGGGAAACGGCCGATATGTTAAAAAAACTCTTGGTTGAACTAAGTGCATTGGGATCATAAAGCTCCTGGAAAGTGGTAGGTAATCAGGATTCACGAAATAGCAATAACACGACTGTGAAGAAATCACGGAGTGGTTAACGCAGTGGCCTGTGAGTTTCAGGACTCACTAGCCGTGTGTTCAAGACCCCACCTGTTCCGTGAATTGGTTAGCAATCAGGTTTTATACAAGGAAATGGTAGCTCTAATTCCTCACACCAAGAACCTTTCATCGGCAACCAAGCACCTCTCTGGAAAGTATGGGTGAGATGAGTGTGTACTGTTAGCAACTACAAGCTAGCGGCGATAAAGCCCAGAGCTCACCCACAGAAAAGAATTTATAACAAATGAATTTTGTTATCAAAGGCACTTAAGCAATCATTTCTTAAGTAAATATGTGAACATTTGTCATTCAAGCTCTAATATGTTACTCAGCCGTCATAATATAAACAAGACTTGCGTCATGCCGATGAAGATCCCTTTACCCAAGGAACTATGTTTCCTCTGTATTGAATCTGTCTCCAGTTCCTAGATACAATAGAATCTTTGCATGTTAAGCACTTCCCATTAATGTAAACTGCCAAGTGAATGTTATTGTTGAATATATAAAGACAAAACAGTCTCGAGTGACACTTGCTGCTGAACGATGATGATCAAATACTTTCAATTCGAGGAACTTCAAGAGTAAGCTGAATAAATATAGGCCAAAACAAAGTCTTGAGGCAGAAGTTATGAATGAAGCATGATTGATTACCTCCACATTGCCCAGACATCAGTAACAGCCTCGAATCCTTGTGCATGGTATGGAGAGGATTGAGCCCTCTCTAAATTGTTTGGGCAAGAGGATGTACCACAGCATTATGCGCCCAGAGTGAGCAGAGCGCAGCGTAGCGTAGAGTAAACAGTACACTTGGATTCGCTATGGTCAATAACCTAGAACAGAGCAGAAAAGATGGTCAGGAGCTCAGGGCTCAACACCAAGAACTCTCCTGGTCACTAGGTGTATAGAGTCCTCATCAAGGTCACAGCAGAGCTCATCCATTTAGCTCGTTCTCTTAACCAAGGACATCATTTCATTGTAGTAAAGACAGTCAAATGGGACACCAGAATATACGTAAAACTGTGCTCAGTACTAAAGACTTATTCAGACCCCTCAGACAGGCACGAAAGAAAGTAAGAAGGCTTCAGTATAAAACAAGAATTTTTGAAGAGAATTACAAATATTGCAATGATGTGGCAGCTGTTCGTTTAATTCGTGTTAATCCCTAAAGCCATGTGGGTCATTCGGCGCAAGACGGGGCGGAGACTAGATCCTCTCTCCGCTCAGCGTCAGTCAGACGCGCTTTCTATTCGTACTCTCCTATATCCCAACTGATGTGGCAGCACATTTATTTTTTACCACATCAACCGTTTCCCATCTAGCAAAGATATCTCAAAAACAAAAACAAAAACAAAAACAAAACAAACAAAAAAAAAAAACAAAAAAAAAAAGAGGAATCATTGGCTATCACTCATTGAAAAGTAAAAGAACCTTATATTGTTTTTGTCTTCCGATCTACAACATGTCCACTTATGTTTCATCGTGCATGATCTACACGTTAAACCTTTACAACTCATCTCCTGCTAACCGATTTTCCTGACTTCCGTTGTAGTAGCATGTCGTATCCAGAAAACTACTCATCTCAAGTCAACACTTGGATATCTTCATTGTGGAAACGTTTTCACAGTAAAGTTACCCAAGTGTTGCACAAGTATCTCAGACATCAACTTGTCGGTTTTCTGAACAAGAAAGTTTGTGCAGTAACAACCAGACAAGAGATGGAGTAGCCATGACTGGTAACATTTTAACTCCGCTGTCGTGTAAAGAAACATGGAAAGCTGCGACTCGTAACAAAGAAAGAACACTTACCTTAAGGTAGGGGCCACACTTCCTCGATGAGTTGTGTCTCAACACTTACCTGTAGAGGCGTGGAAAGAGACGAGTTAGTATTATATTTATAGGAAAGAGTTAAACCAAACTAATCTATGAGCTAAAGATCACCATAATCGACACTACACTATTAATGACACAAACAAAACAAAGTAAAAAAACTCAACAAAATCAAAAGCAACATAAAAGTGACATAAGTAACGCAACACTTACAACTTCTGGGACACTGAGCCAAGGTTAAATCCAAGGAGAGAGTAGCTCTAATTCCTTGAATCATGATCATTCCATCAGTATAAAAACAATGAAACGAGTTTTGTTAGTGCCTTGTATCTCACTTAATATTTTCTCGCCTTTAAGTTTTGTGCTGGTTTAATCATAGGAAACGTTAAACCCACAAGTGTACAACGTACAGCGAGAGGGAAGTGAGAGGCAATGAAACTCATTCCAAAGGAATGAGTTTCATTGCCTCAAGAACCCCTCAACGACATCAAGGTAACTATTAGTCATGGAACGGAGGAGATGGGGTTGAACCTATGTGCATTGAGTCTTAAAACTCACTTTAGGACTCAGTGCAGTTTGCCATGGGCTCAAACTTCACCGATTCCGTGATTTGTTTACAATCGGGTTATCACGATTTCAAGAATCATCAAAGTACCTCCTTTCAGAGGAGCCTTCCAGCAAGGTGTATAACAAATGAATCTTCGAAATGCTTCTCGTTGATCACTATATGGAGTGATGCCTGAGTTGTAGCTCCTACCTCGCTACTAGTGTGCTTTGCTTTAGCTAGAGAGGACTCGCGTTTGATTCCCGCGCAAAGACAGTACATTCCAACAAGTCCCATTACACTGCTGTCCCGTTCACCTAGTAGCAAATAGGTAAATGAATGTTGGTCAACTGTTTAGGTCACATCCTTCTCGGATGGCAGCATAAGTAGAAATATTGAAGATGTATGGTTAGCTTTTGGACTTTCACGCCGATGACTTTTTCCATACAAGCGCAGTGTGCTGCATGTACCGTACAGGGTGCTTTTAAGTGATTCAGTTTGATTTTTCAAACTACGGACTTTCTCCCCTCAAATGGGTCTTTGATAAAGAACCCAGGATTGTATGGTCTCGTGGGTTAGAGCGGCGTGGATTTCACGCTCACCATGAGGTGGGCTAAAACAACACAGGGTCGAATGCTTGGCTAGTCGCAGTGTTATTACTGATTAAATACCACTTGTTCGTGGTATTTATATATTATATATATATATATATATATATATATATATATATATATATATATATATATATATATATATATATATACATATATATATATATATACTGCTTAAGATTAGTGATATTAGTCTTAAATAGAGGCTTTTAGTAGCCAACTGCATTATTTAGTGTAACAAACCCAACAAGCAGCCTAACCACTTCTGGAATAAGTTACTTTAAGCTCACTACAGGAATGACGTGTTAGTAATTTACCTAGATATTTATTCTGACATCTTCGTTGTTAAACAAGAATCTGCAGACTTTTATAAAAAAAAAGAGTGTTTTATATGATTTTCTCCAATTTCCCTAAAGAACATCCATTTTATGATAACACTAGGAAGATAATCAGGTCTGTTTCAACAAAGATGGGAACTCTGATTATTAGCAAGCTTACTGCCTCGGTGCCTAAATTTTAGTCACTGAGCGAACGTCCCCGAAAAAAATAAACAAATCGTGTTGGGCAAAATGCATACCTTTGCATTATACTTCTTTCCCACGAGAAACTTAAGAGAAAACTCAGTGTTCCTAAGATACGTTTGAATGTAAATTTATTACAAGTGTACAAGGTGCAATGCGCACCACCAGCAGTAAGTAGAGAAGTTTTATGTAATAATGTTCATAGAATTACCTACAATATTTTAGGTAATGGGACCCGAGTGCATCTAATGTGACATTTTATTGTGACTACGTCTCTCTCTCCAGGAACTTTTATCAAGCCGCAGCGGCTTGATAAAAGTTCCTGGAGAGCGATACGTTGCCACAGTAAAATGTCACATAGTTGTACGTGTGTCCTTATTAACTAACACGTCTGTTATGCCTCGGTATTAGGTATAAAACTGACAGTTAACACAGTAGGGTATTGTCACCCCGATAATCAAAATGATGGGTTCTGATGATGAGAAACAATAAAATGAAGAGACTATTATTTATTATTATTATTATTATTATTATTATTATTATTATTATTATTATTATTAAAGATTCGCCGGTATTCTCCCGGCCCGGGCCTTTTCCAAGTGGTGGCCCGGCCTTGGCTCCCTGTCTTGGGAGTGTCTGAGACCTAAGTCTCCCATGGGAGGAGGCACAAGTACCCCCTCATCCTTGGGACCAACTGTCCCCAGGCCTAGCCAGATGCTAGGCCTCTCTGGTCTGCCATCCCCGCCCCAAGAGAACAAATGGGAATGACAGTCTTATGAGCTAAAGGCTCGGGATCAGGCACCTACCCTACCCTAGAAGGGTTAGGCATGGTATCGATGCAGAAGAGACTATTATTATTATTATTAAAGATTCGCCGGTATTCTCCCGGCCCGGGCCTTTTCCAAGTGGTGGCCCGGCCTTGGCTCCCTCTTTAGGGAGTGTCTGAGACCTAAGTCTCCTATGGGAGGAGGCACAAGTACCTCCTCATCTTTGGGACCAACTGTCCCCAGGCCTAGCCACAAGCTAGGCCTCTCTGGTCTGCCATCCCCGCCCCAAGGGGGCAAATGGGAATGACAGTCTTATGAGCTAAAGGCTCGGGCTCAGGCACCTACCCTACCCTAGAAGGGTTAGGCATGGTGTCGATCCTGAAGAGACTATTATAATAGTGAACTTGATTTACGAGAATATAATGTACTGTAAAATATATACAGGTGGAGTTTATTTAAACATAATAATACAGAAGTGTTATTTTGTTATGTGTATGCAAGCTGCTGATTCTGGATTGCCGATTTTTTTTATTGATTTCGCTGAAATGGTGAATGTGAAATGTTGATTTTGCAACGATGTTGATTTTGTAGAGAAATTCTGTGTAACAAATATAACATTGAGATGATTATATAAACAAAATAAGTATAACATTAAATGAAAGACGAAATGTATTATTTATTAGACCAACCATATATATATATATATATATATAATATATATATATATATAATATTATATATATATATATATATATATATATATATATATATATATATATATTTATTATCACACTGGCCGATTCCCACCAAGGCAGGGTGGCCCGAAAAAGAAAAACTTTCACCATCATTCACTCCATCACTGTCTTGCCAGAAGGGTGCTTTACACTACAGTTTTTAAACTGCAACATTAACACCCCTCCTTCAGAGTGCAGGCATTGTACTTCCCATCTCCAGGACTCAAGTCCGGCCTGCCGGTTTCCCTGAATCCCTTCATAAATGTTACTTTGCTCACACTCCAACAGCACGTCAAGTATTAAAAACCATTTGTCTCCATTCACTCCTACCAAACACGCTCACACACGCCTGCTGGAAGTCCAAGCCCCTCGCACACGAAACCTCCTTTACCCCCTCCCTCCAACCTTTCCTAGGCCGACCCCTACCTCGCCTTCCTTCCACTACAGACTGATACACTCTTGAAGTCATTCTGTTTCGCTCCATTCTCTCTACATGTCCGAACCACCTCAACAACCCTTCCTCAGCCCTCTGGACAACAGTTTTGGTAATCCCGCACCTCCTCCTAACTTCCAAACTACGAATTCTCTGCATTATATTCACACCACACATTGCCCTCAGACATGACATCTCCACTGCCTCCAGCCTTCTCCTCGCTGCAACATTCATCACCCATGCTTCCACACCCATATAAGAGTGTTGGTAAAACTATACTCTCATACATTCCCCTCTTTGCCTCCAAGGACAAAGTTCTTTGTCTCCACAGACTCCTAAGTGCACCACTCACCCTTTTCCCCTCATCAATTCTATGATTCACCTCATCCTTCATAGACCCATCCGCTGACACGTCCACTCCCAAATATCTGAATACATTCACCTCCTCCATACTCTCTCCCTCCAATCTGATATCCAATCTTTCATCACCTAATCTTTTTATCCTCATAACCTTACTCTTTCCTGTATTCACTTTTAATTTTCTTCTTTTGCACACCCTACCAAATTCATCCACCAATCTCTGCAACTTCTCTTCAGAATCTCCCAAGAGCACAGTGTCATCAGCAAAGAGCAACTGTGACAACTCCCACTTTATGTGTGATTCTTTTTTTAACTCCACGCCTGTTGTCAAGACCCTCGCATTTACTTCCCTTACAACCCCATCTATAAATATATTAAACAACCACGGTGACATCACACATCCTTGTCTAAGGCCTACTTTTACTGGGAAATAATTTCCCTCTTTCCTATGTACTCTAACTTGAGCCTCACTATCCTCGTAAAAACTCTTCACTGCTTTCAGTAACCTACCTCCTACACCATACACCTGCAACATCTGCCACATTGCCCCCCTATCCACCCTGTCATACGCCTTTTCCAAATCCATAAATGCCACAAAGACCTCTTTAGCCTTATCTAAATACTGTTCACTTATATGTTTCACTGTAAACACCTGGTCCACACACCCCCTACCTTTCCTAAAGCCTCCTTGTTCATCTGCTATCCTATTCTCAGTCTTACTTTTAATTCTTTCAATAATAACTCTACCATACACTTTACCAGGTATATATATATATATATATATATATATATATATATATATATATATATAATATATATATATATATATATATATAATATATATATATATATATAATATATATACAAATATATATATATATGTCGTGCCGAATAGGCAGAACTTGCGATCTTGGCTTAAATAGCAACGCTCATATTGCCATATAGGACAAGTGAGAATTTGTGTATGCAATAATTTCGCCAAAATCATTCTGAACCTAACGAAAAAAATATATTTCACTGTGTCTGTTTAGTATTAAATTACTGTAAACAAATATAAAATATATTTAGCAGGGTTAGGTTAAAATAAATTGTTCTTGTTATAATAAGGTTAGGTAAGTTTTCTAAGTTCCTTTTGGTGCAAAATTATAAATTTTTACATCAACATTAATGAAAAAAATGTATCTTTAAACGTATAAGAGAAAATTTTAGAAAGGACTTAATTTTAAATGAGTTCTTGCTAATTGGTCAGTTTTACATATTCGGCACGACATATATATGATTTAATAATATTTACCCCTTTATATATAGATGCCTACAAGATTTTTTAAGGTAAAGAGTTGCTAAAGATGTCGTAATATTGATACGGTGCAAGATTCATCGCACGCATGTATGTATGTTTATGCCACGGTTGACAATCATGGGAAGGCATCTACTTATTTTCTAACAGGTTGGCCATTGATAGGAAAACTGAATTAATCTTCGGTATACGTCCTGTAGTTCTTGTTCTCCTTTATTTTCTTTCATGGGGAAGTATTGTTATTATAATCAAATAAAGCGCTAAACCGACAAGGGTCATGCAGCGCTGCATGACCCGGGATGGATAACTACTTATCGAACTTTAGGCTCTTGTAACCCGACACATACCGGGAAAACTGGGAGAGCAACACCTGGAGCTCTCCCCGATTACCCCTGAGGCCACGAATATTTCATTGTAAACAAGTCATTATTTACAAAGACAGGTATGCTAACAATGAGAAGTGATAACATCTATGCGCTAGTAGGGTTAGTGAAATTACTGTGTGGAGGCAATGGAGAGTATGTAAGCAAGGAGGAATCAGGATGCTGTGAAGGAAAAGATTGCTGCGAGGTTTGTGAAAAATAAGAAGGGGCATAAAGAGGTGAACTGGTGTCCATCGAGAGTTTGGTCTCCGCAATACAGCTGGAGATCGCATCAAGTGTTTCAGCGGACAAGGAAGATGCCGATACCATGACTCCAGAGACAGGTGAGGTAGACCAAAGAGGTCTGAGAGGGAAGGAGATGCTGATGAGAGATGCTGGCTGGGTCAGAAGAGTCCTGCTGTGGAACTGGAGAAGGAGGCAGAAAGGGCACTGCGGAAGAAGTCTGGGGGGAAGAACAGGAAAAGAGGGGACCACACGATAGGGGTGAACCTTCACCTTCGTGGGAGAGTTAGAAAGGGGGTGAGAACTAGGCACCAAGGCCGAAAAGGAGAACTATTGGGGAATTGTAAGCACCTGAGGAATGCGAAGATACTTGGACTTAGGAGACATGTTCAACTTCACAGGTGATAGGTGCGAAGAAAGTGCGGAAGAAAGTGCGGGCGTGCGAGGCCTCGCAGACTGAGAAGCTAGCAAGCGAGTTGAAGCAGTAGAAAGAGGTAAGAAGGTCAGGGTTTCAGAGAGTAAAACCTCGAATGAATTTGAGTCGGGGGTGACCCTGAAAGACATGGCACCAGAGGAGTTGGTAGGTGGGGGGATCGTCAAGGTTGGAGGTCTCCTAGCTACTCGAGAATAAGGAACACGAGGAAGATTTCCCTGAAGGCGGAGCCGAGAGAGCCATAACATAAGTAAGGCCTTCGGTCTCCTTAAGACAACTGATTTCTCATTCATTAAGATAGACCTGACATAGGTTTGAAAAATAAAGATGAGTTTCATTGCAATTAAAGCAAGTGGGGGGAAGACTGCAGGATGTATTGTCATGATCCACGACACCGCAAACTGGGCACTCTACGTCAGACCTGAAGTATTTAGTAGGATGTCCGAAGCGCCAGCAATTTCGACACTGTTGGGGTGTAATTATATAATTATAACTATGGGGAGCGCTAAACCCGTAGAATTATACAGCGCATGTGGAGAGGGATGGAAGGTATTCAGGCTCCATTCAGGGAACTGGAGCAATCGTGTCATTACGATTTCGTGAATCATATAGTAAGGTTCCTCGTATAGTAAAGTAAAAAATCGCTTTATAAACTGTGGGAAAAGGAACACAGTTATTTAGGAAGTACGAAAAGGTATTCTGAAGATATATTCCTTATTTTATGGATTGAAATATTCTTGATTACTAATGTACAAGGGTTTATTATATTCAGGGGAAGAGCTAAACTCGTATGAGTTATACATAGGGTGCCTTGGGGTGTATAGAAATAATGCTTCTTTGATGATCTTGTGCATTCCATAGACCTTAGATCCAGCAAAAAAAACCTATGATATAATAAATCCCTTAAAAATTAACATTAGATTAACTAGTAATTAAAAATTTAATAATCCCCTTTCACTCCTTCACTGTCTCTTTGTGCTTTATCTGATATAAAATTATACATATTTTCATTTCGTTAAAAGAATTATTGATGCCATTTTGTATGAATCACTTCAAAAATTATTACTTTTGTTTCAATGACTAAATTAATAACTTTGAAGCCAAACATGTGCACAACGTTTGTTTTCTGAATTATTGGGTTACTAACAAACCATGAAGCTGTGCACGGCCAAATACACTCATATCACCGAGTCCAGCACCGGCAAGCCAGTAGTCGCTGATAATGATGCCCTGGAACACCACACTTGATGCCCTGGAACACCACACCTGATGCCCTGGAACACCACACTTGATGCTCTGGAGCACCACACTTGATGCCCTGGAACACCACACTTGATGCCCTGGAACACCACACTTGATGCCCTGGAACGCCACACTTGATGCCCTGGAACACCACTCCTGATGCCCTGGAACACCACACTTGATGCCCTGGAACACCACACCTGATGCCCTGGAACACCACACCTGATGCCCTGGAACACCACACTTGATGCCCTGGAACACCACACTTGATGCCCTGGAACACCACACCTGATGCCCTGGAACACCACACCTGATGCCCTGGAACACCACACCTGATGCCCTGGAACACCACACTTGATGCTCTGGAACACCACACCTGATGCCCTGGAACACCACACTTGATGCCCTGGAACGCCACACTTGATGCCCTGGAACACCACACCTGATGCCCTGGAACACCACACTTGATGCCCTGGAACACCACACTTGATGCCCTGGAACACCACACCTGATGCCCTGGAACACCACGCTTGATGCCCTGGAACACCACACTTGATGCCCTGGAACACCACACTTGATGCCCTGGAACACCACACTTGATGCCCTGGAACACCACACCTGATGCCCTGGAACACCACACCTGATGCCCTGGAACACCACACTTGATGCCCTGGAACACCACACCTGATGCCCTGGAACACCACACTTGATGCCCTGGAACACCACACCTGATGCCCTGGAACACCACACCTGATGCCCTGGAACACCACACCTGATGCCCTGGAACACCACACCTGATGCCCTGGAACACCACACTTGATGCCCTGGAACACCACACTTGATGCCCTGGAACACCACACCTGATGCCCTGGAACACCACACCTGATGCCCTGGAACACCACACCTGATGCCCTGGAACACCACATTTGATGCCCTGGAACGCCACACTTGATGCCCTGGAACACCACACTTGATGCCCTGGAACACCACACTTGATGCCCTGGAACACCACACCTGATGCCCTGGAACACCACACCTGATGCCCTGGAACACCACACTTGATGACCTGGAACACCACACCTGATGCCCTGGAGCACCACACCTGATGCCCTGGAACACCACACTTGATGCTCTGGAACACCACACCTGATGCCCTGGAACGCCACACCTGATGCCCTGGAACACCACACCTGATGCCCTGGAACACCACACCTGATGCCCTGGAACACTACACATGATGCCCTGGAACACCACACCTGATGCCCTGGAACACCACACTTGATGCCCTGGAACACCACACTTGATGCCCTGGAACACCACACTTGATGCCCTGGAACACCACACTTGATGCTCTGGAACACCACACCTGATGCCCTGGAACGCCACACCTGATGCCCTGGAGCACCACACCTGATGCCCTGGAACACCACACCTGATGCCCTGGAACACTACACATGATGCCCTGGAACACCACACCTGATGCCCTGGAACACCACACTTGATGCCCTGGAACACCACACTTGATGCCCTGGAACACCACACTTGATGCCCTGGAACACCACACTTGATGCCCTGGAACACCACACCTGATGCCCTGGGACACCACACTTGATGCCCTGGAACACCACACTTGATGCCCTGGAACACCACACCTGATGCCCTGGAACACCACACATGATGCCCTGGAACACCACACCTGATGCCCTGGAACACCACACCTGATGCCCTGGAACACCACACTTGATGCCCTGGAACACCACACTTGATGCCCTGGAACACCACACCTGATGCCCTGGAACACCACACCTGATGCCCTGGAACACCACACCTGATGCCCTGGAGCACCACACCTTCACAGGTGTCTGAAACCAGTTTTGCCCTAACAATGACCTGTATAAGGCGACTTTCATACTGACGAACGAATAACCAAAATATATTTTATTGGTTTACATTCTCTCAGAAAATTTGATTCAGTGAGCAATAACCCTTGAGCTAATGTTTTTTTTATACTGTTAGCGAATTGGAAATTCAGGAGAGACTCTTTGGGTAGAAATTCATCTATAAGTTTCCTTGACGCACGTCTGGGTTAACTACTCGTTAAAACTTCTTAAATTTCTTGAAACATTATTCTAATTACGCGTTTAAAATATAGCATGGCAGAAGTGTGCCGCAAAAGTAGTTTTGGCCTTTACAGGATTAAAAGGCTAAGGGCTATTTTTCTACTTTAAAGTCCAGCCCTTTCTTCAATTGAAACTCAGGTGGTTGCTTAGCCACAGCTATTTGGCACTGGCGCGCCAGTGGTTGTTAATCAACTGAACAAAGTACCACTAAGTCAGAATCATCTGACACTTCATTTCCTGACGACGTAAACACCACCCTCACCCCACTGCGACCGCCACACAAAAATGACGAATATCAACAGCGAAGATCATGTCACTCTTGAGCGTTATTAACAAAAGATCCTCTTGGAGTGAGGGCATAATGCCTTTTCTTCAGTAAGGAGCATTCTGATATAAGGAATTCAAGCTAATGTCCTCAGCAATATATTATTATTATTATTATTATTATTATTATTATTATTATTATTATTATTATTATTATTATTAATATTATTATAATTAAACACAAAATCGACGGCAGTCATATAGATCCCCAACAACAGAAAAATCCTGGTTGCCTCCCTTTTCCCGGGTATTCTCACATCGATTTTAATTATTAAATAATAAATACAACCAATGAACATCAATAATCAACAGTAATCAATAAAACTCAACTAACAATTAGTCAATGGTCAACAATCATAAAACACAGTCATTCAACGAACATTATCTAAACAATCTTCAAACAAAAATCACCCAATAACAACAACGACAATAACAAATTAATAACAACTAACAATAATAATGTATTGCTTCAAAATATCCACTTGCTAGCACTTCAAGCTATTATATTTCTAATATTAATAATACCGTCAGTAAGTAAACTAGCTGAATGTGTCAGAGTACTGGATAAAAACATATTTTTCATTTAATCAGGAAATGTAAATGAAAATGTACTGTATGATTTAAATTAATATATCTTTGATGTAGTGATACCTTGATCAGTATAAACTATAGCATTGGAATATTGTATATTACTTGAAATGACTAAGCATTTAACATTCCCAATGTGTACCTCACCAGTCAAAAATTAAACCTCATCTCCAATTACATAAGAACATAAGAAAGAAGCAACACTGCAACAGGCTTACTGGCCCATGCGAGGCAGGTCCAACTCTCCCACAGGCTTAAGTCAATGCCTTGACCTAGTGAGATCAGACACATCACTTAAGGGAGGAGCACGGCATCCGACCTAGTAGCACAAGCTAGTCAGGTCCAACTCACACCCACCCATACCCACTCATGTATTTATCCAACCTATTTTTAAAACTGCACAACGTTTTAGCTTCTATGACGGTACTTGGGAATTTTTTCCATTCATCCACAACTCTATTACCAAACCAGTACTTTCCTATATCCTTCCTGAATCTGAATTTTTCCAATTTAAAGCCATTGCTGCGAGTCCTGTCTATGTTAGATATTTTCAGCACGCTATTTACATCCCCTTTATTAATTCTTGTTTTCCACTTATACACCTCAGTCATATACCCACTAATTCTACGCCTTTCTCGAGAGTGCAGATTCAGGGCCCTCAGTCTATCCTCATAGGGAAGATTTCTGATACATGGGATCAACTTTGTCATTCTCCTCTGTACGTTTTCCAGTGCATCTATATCCATTCTGTAATACGGTGACCAAAACTGCGCAGCATAGTCTAAATGAAACCTAACTGAAGATATATAGAGTTGAAGAGCAACTTGAGGACTTCTATTATTTATACTTCTTGCTATGAAGCCAAGAATTCTATTAGCTTTATTGCAAACACTAATGCACTGTTATCTTCGTTTTAGATTACTGCTAACCAGAACTCCTAAATCCTTTTCGCAATCTGTAATATTAAGATTTTTATTATTTAGTTTATATGTGGCATGATTATTTTCCTGTCCAACATTTAGTCTATATTTATCTATATTAAACTGCATCTGCCACTTCTCCGACCACTGCATCAGTCTAATCAAATCATCCTGGAGTGCTCTAGTGTCCTCATTATAATGAATTAGACGGCCTGTTTTGGTGTTATCAGCAAATTGGCTAATGTCGCTATTTATTCCCTCATCTATGTCGTTTATGTAGATTGTGAACAACAAGGGGCCCAGCACTGACCCCTGTGGACACCGGTTGTGACGAGCCCCCATTCTGAATTCTCCCCATTTATGCAAACTCTCTGCTGCCCATTTGTCAACCATGCTTCTACCCAGGAAAAAATATCTCCTTCTATTCCGTGTGCCTTAAGTTTTCTCAGCAGCCTCTGATGTGGAACTCTATCGAAAGCCTTACTGAAGTCCATATACACAATATCATATTCAATACCATAATCTACCTCCTCAAATACTTTAGTGAAGAAAGTTAGTAAATTCGTAGGGCAGGAACGCCCCTTTGTAAAACTGTGCTGAGATCCATTAATCAATTTATGCTTTTCAAGATGGCTACGAATTGCTTCAGCAGTTATTGATTCCATAAATTCTTCCACTATGGAGGTAAGGCTTATTGGTCTATAGTTAGAAGCTTAGGACCTCTCACCTGCCTTGTAAATAGGTATTACATTTGCCATTTTCCACTTATCAGGCACTATGCCAGTTTGTAGTGATATGTTGAAAATATTAGTCAAAGATATGCTAAGTTCCTCTTTACATTCCTTTAACACCCTTGCAAACAGTTCATCAGGGCCTGGGGATTTGTTAGGTTTTATTTTCTTTATTTGTCTGAGAACCATATCACTAGTTACGGCAATCGTGTATAGTTTATTATCGTCCTGTTCTGCATAATCTATTATTTCTGGAATTTCGCTAGTATTTTCCTGGGTAAAAACTGACAGAAGTAAGTATTGAAAATTTCACACATATCCTTATCACTGTCAGTGATCTGACCTGAGTTACTCTTAAGTGGGCCTATCTTGTCCCTAATCTTACTTCTGTATACCTGAAAGAACCCTTTTGGGTTAGTCTTCGAATCCTTTGCGACCCTAGCCTCATAATCCCTTTTTGCTTTTCTTATTCTTTTTTTTATTTCTCTATTTAATTGAATATATTGATTTCTTAACTGCCTATCCCCTCTTTTAATTAGTTTTGACCAATGAGATTTTTTAATCTATTGTTCATCCATTTGGGAACATTTTTGTTAGATCTAATTTCCCTACTCAGAACAAAAGTTGTCTGGGCAGCTAGAACTATGCTCTGAAAAACTTCATATTGGCAACCAAGATCACCTACCTGACCCATAGTTAGGACATCCCAATTTAACCCACCCAGGTAATTTTTCAGTCCCATGAAATCGGTCAAGCGAAAGTCTGGGACAGAGATTTGATTACAGCTATCTGGGTAATTCCTTGATATATTGAAACTAAGTGATTTGTGATCGCTTTCCCCAAGCTCATCATTAACCTCAGATTATTAATTAGTGAATCTTTGTTGGCAAGAACCAAGTCAAGTAATTATTTCTTCTAGTTGGTTCTGTCACAAACTGTTTTTAAAAGCAATCCTGAACTGTTTCAAGAAAATCACTAGACAATATTTCCTGTCACATTGTTCCAATCCCATTAATACCACATTTTCATATCTAGATGCCTTATGAATTTCGTCCTATAACAGCTTACCGCACTCCCTATCAAGGTTCTGAGGCCTATAAATCACACCCAAAATTAATTTGTTACGACCCTTGAGAAACTGTAGTTAAACAGTTTCTGTGTCCGATTTTTCTAATCTTATATCATGTCTAAGACATCAGTTTTAATTTTCTCTGACGTACATCGCCACTCCACCACCCTTCCTGTTGACCCTATCAGTGTGGAATAGTTTATAACTCTGTATGTTGCATTCAGAAGGCATTTCTCTATCTTTCAGGTTGAACCAGGTCTCTGTTATATCAATAATATCTATATTACCTGCACTTGCAAGTAATATTAAATCATCTATCTTATTTCTTAGACTCCTAGTATTTGTATAATAAACCTTAAGGGAACTAGTCACTCGTTGCCCTCTACTATCTCTCTTTGTTTGTTGATCAGTTGCTTTGCCTTTACTAGCAACTTTATTTTGAATATTATCTTTTAAACATATTCCTGAGGTATCCCGATAATACCTGTTCTCAGTCTTCTTACGTAATGCCACACATTAATAAATGTGTATTCCTTACTCTTTATGAAAGTGTCTAAGAAAACACCAAAACCCATTTCCCTGACACTATGGTTAAATAACACGGCAGTAAATTTTTGTATTTTCACCATAAAATTAGCTCTAAGTAAAATTCAACTGAAGTGAAAACAAGACATGCTTCGATTTTCCCCATGAAGCCAGCGATCACTCATTCGAAGGGTGTTCGAATGTCTGTTACTTTGGTTGATTGGTTTGTTTGTCTCGAAGTTTATCGGCTGCTCGCGAGTTAATGAAGCTGCATTTCACCATATGCACTACAAGTGGAGAATTATTTATTCCATAAAAAAGGATTAAAGTAAACCTTAATGTATCTACACTGAGGGATATGTATCTTCAGAGAAGTAAGTTCACAATGGTTCCGTTATCTGTGAAGCGCTGTTTCTCTAATTTGTTAACGATACAGGAAAAATATAAATGTAATTATCCTAATAAATAATCAGACATAATTATACTTAACGGCAATAGGTTTTGGGTTAGAATTCTGAAAGTGTAAATGTAATGATAGTCCGTAAAAAAAAAAATCTTCATTTTGCCTGCGCGTTAAGTACTTCAGCTGATCTGTAAATAATAAGAAAGATTCTGTACGGTATAAGCTACTCACATATGGGCAACGTAACCAACACTGGAATTTTTGTTCTACCATTATCAAACTATTCTACCTGAACAATCTCCAAAGCATCAAGTTCCTTGATGCTATTAAATCAGAGGAATTGCTCTGGATCATCAAAAATTGAAAGAGACATTATTTTATATAAATATTCTCCAAATGCCACCATTCAAGCCTAGCAAATCGAAGTAATAGTACAAGACTTCGCCGACCTCAACGTATACAACTTAGGCTTTTTCTCAAAGCCGAAGAACATCATCATGTTTGCTAAGAGACTTCATATCAGACTCTGCAGAGGTACTGTAAAATATGCCGACCAAACAACAACAGTTTTCACTCTAACCCAAAGACAAGATTATGTGAAAACACTCTCTTAAGATCGCATCAATTAACCTTCATGATTCACGAAATCGTAATGACACGATTGCGAACAAGCTTTATCACGGGCGGGGCTTGAACCTGGGATTAGAGACTCATAAAACTCCAGACCGACACGGTAGCCACTGGGCCAGCTGCCTACAATAAGATTCATCCAACTAGGTGTATTTACACGCCATAGAAAGGTTAACATAGGCACCACTTTCACCACAAATGCAAGTCTTTAAAGACGAATCTCCCGCCAGAGTGGCCGTGATGAACTCTAGCTCAAGTCCCCTTAAAGCCGTCATCATGACTCACGAAATCGTAATGACACTATTGCAAACAAACCATACCAAGGCGAAGCTGGTGGGAGATTCGTCTGTAAAACTTGCATTTGTGGTCACAGTGGTGCCTATGCTAACCTTCCTATAGTGTATAAATATACCTAGTTGGATGAATCTTATTGTAACCAGCTGGCCAAGTGGCTATTGCGTCGGTCTGGAGTTTTATGATTCTCTGGTCGCTTGTTCAATCCCCGCCCGTGGTATGGTTCAATTAACCTTCATTCCAGCCCCTTTGTACAAAGCGTTCATGAATGGGATATTTCTCATAACATTTAAACTGCCGTCCCTGTAGCTATCACCGTCTAGAAGACAACTCACCACCTTCCACGACTGTCTGCTGAGTGCCTTTGTCTGCTACATGCCACAATAATTCTACAACTAAATCTGAATTATTATTAATATATTCACGAGAGAGCGCTAAACCCGTAGGGATTATACAACGGATGTGAGGGGTGCGGGATGGAAGGTATTCAGACTCAATTCAGGGAAATAGAGCACAGATCCAATTCTATAGATCAAGAGCCCCTCACCAGCGTCAAGGAACCTCCCTTGTGGGGGACTGAGTCTGAAGAGTTTTCGATCATTCTCTGTTCTTCACCTGTTCCCACTTCAAGGTTTGCATTTTATATGATCTCTTGTCTGTTTACTGGTATCATAATAGCTATGCATTCAAACCACGGTACAGGCGGGGTTAGAACCCATGGCAGATGATTTGTAAAACTACAGGCCAATGCGAAAGCCACTGGGCCAACTGGCTACAATAAGATTCTTCCAACTAGGTATATTTATAGACCATAGTGAGGTTAACACGGGCTCCTTATGACCAAAAATGCAAGTTTTTACAAATGAATCTCCCGCCAGCGTGGCCGTGACGAACTCTAAGCTTATGTCCCCTTAAAGCGGTCGTTATAAGTTCATCTCGGGAGATTCATTTGTAAAAACTTGCATTTGCGGTCACAATAAAGCCCGTGCTAACTTTACTGTGGTGTATAAATATGCCTAGTTGGATGACTTTTACTGTAGCCAGTTGGTCCAGTGGCCTTCGCATTGGCCAGGAGTTTTACGACTCACTTGCCATGGGTTCTAACCTCACCTCTAGCGTGGTTTGCTTGTAATCGCATTATTACGATTTCCTGAGTCATAATTACCCTTGTATTGAAGACTCGCCCTTTGAGTCTTCAATAAAAGGGCCAATGGGAAAAAACACTCCTGATTAATTGTATCGGATAGTTTGGTAGCCGAAGGCTTCAGACCTCTGTATTTAATTCTGTCATCTTCATGAAATAACAGAGTAATTTAACCCCACACCACAATCCAGATGAGGGAGCTAGTGTTGTAGACAATCGTTATTGGTATTATTAATTCTACAATCAAATCTGTGTGCTTAAATGCTTGCGGGGAAGACTTCATGCAGCTTCTCCAATGTAGACGTTTTCGCATAGTCCAAAAGTGATATTGCAAACCTCCGTATCTTTTGGTGTGGAGGATCTCTTGGTGTCTGAGTTAGAAATAATTATAGCTACATAAAGGATAGGAGAGACCAAGTTGGCTGTGGTGCTAGTGAGTAAGAAGAGTCTGTAGTCAAAATTTCTTTAAGTGCTGGAAATACTGTGTCTAAGCGTGTTTTCATTTACTGTGAAAGAATATAGGCGAAGGGAATTTGTGGCCGAAGAAAGTTCCTTCTACGTAGTCTTACTACGTTTTTAGTGAATCATCATTGCAAAATCTAAGTGCCTGGAGAGAGAAATTTATAATTATACCTTGATATTTAGATCAAAATGCTAGTAGAAGTGCGTAAATTTATCCTATTACCGGATTTCCAATAGACAGATCGACACACTTTATCTTCCTGTCTGGTGAGCAAGACGTCTAAGGCAGTGTGTCGTGCATTTCATCGATTAGGGTTAATTACAATGAAGAATCATGTTGGTTAAATTGGTTCCTAAAGTGTTGCAGCTTGAAGCTCTTAGATACAACAGCTAAATTTTTTGTCGATGTATACTTCAGCTAATTGTGCCTTGGTATGATGTTCAGGTGGTCTTTTACCAAGATCGGTAGGTGACTCCTGACTAATATTGAACTTCAAGGTGACCCCATAACCTTGTCAAATATTGGTCACCAGTGCAATGAACCAAAGAAGAAGAAAATTGTAGCTGACACAGGTTTTCACTTCATCGATGAAGTCGGGATGGATAAGTGAAAATCGATGTTGGAAGCATCACGGTTGCGTAAGAAATTAATGGCTTGGTTGATGGGCACTGAGTTAAGAGGGAAGTGATATCCAAGCTTGCCAGTTTCTTGTTTTTAAACTTACACACATTCATTGAGTTCCTAAAACCATTAAACTGAGCATACCTCCGAGACCCATCACCACAGGCATCGGTGGTGCTCCCAGCAAGGTTGCAGGAATTCATGTCAAGAGAATATCACAGTTACTGGCCACCATTAGTCAACCTCATCTCCGGCACTCTGGAGATCATAAGGGAAAGTAAGGAAGCCAGAGTAGCAAGTTATCTGAACCGGTGTCTCAGTGTTTCAGTACAGAGTTCACGCTTTAGTGTATTTACTCAGAGTGAAACACACTTCTATGCGGATGTACACTGAGAAATACATGCATCTTGTTGTTTATACACTAAGATACACACCTCTTTATATATAGACAGAGAAATATATACTTCTCAGTGTATATACACTAAGATATAATAATATACGCTGGACAGCATATACTGTACAGTACATTGCATATTTGCGCAAATAGTTGACGGTAAGATTAAAGAAAGAGAATATTAATATTGACAGTAATGTTACTGAATTTATACTTAACTGTTTTAGTTCTGAACTAAAACTCTTCTTAAGTGAAATAATACAAATATTGATTACATTTTTACTTAATTATGCTAATACATTTATATTTTTTCTGTTTTAGCAATTTTATTAAATTAAGTATTGTTTCAGATGCATATTAAAAAAAAAAAAAAAAAAAATCGATACCATGCCTAACCCTCCTAGGGTAGGGTAGGTGCCTGAGCCCGAGCCTTTAGCTCATAAGACTGTCATTCCCATTTGCCCCCTTGGGGCGGGGATGGCAGACCAGAGAGGCCTAGCTTGTGGCTAGGCCTGGGGACAGTTGGTCCCAAAGATGAGGAGGTACTTGTGCCTCCTCCCATGGGAGACTTAGGTCTCAGACACTCCCTAAAGAGGGAGCCAAGGCCGGGCCACCACTTGGAAAAGGCCAGGGCCGGGAGAATACCGGCGAATCTTTAATAATAATAAATAATAATAATAATAAAAAATAAAGAAACAGTGCTTGGCAAATATCCAACACACACACACACACACACACACACACACACACACACACACACACACACACACACACACACACACACACACACACACACACACACACACACACACACATAAGCCAACAATATCGATTTGTCCCTAGGAGATCAGAAACTTTGGGATAATCGGGAAAAACGCCACATGCTTCCTTAAAGAACTGGGTTTCCATACTCATCGGCACCACTAAGGACCCGAGGGCGGCCACTTTCATGTTCCAGCGGTTTAGTGTGGTCATCCAGAGGGAATATGCTTGCTGCATACTGGGCTCGCATCCGGCTTCGGAGGAGCTGGAGGAGATTCATAATCTTTGATATAATGTACAAATGTATTCACGTTTGTATATTTTTGTCAGTGTATTCTGACTATAAATAAAGTTCACATAGAATAAAGAATACAGGGGGTGATAGGAGAAGAAAATATTCGAACATCTCCGGGGAGAACCTTGAGTTTTCCCTGAAGTACGTTTATTCTCTTCTCTGAGGATGAGGGTCCAAATACAGTTCTAGAGGAGGTACCTCCCTATATTATATATATATATATATATATATATATATATATATATATATATAATATATATATATATATATATATATATAATATATAATGTATGTGTGTGTGTGTTGTGTACAATGTGCAAGCCGATCACTACAGTCCTCACGGTCTAAACTGGAACAATTTAGACCATAAAGTTAAAGACATCATTAATACGAGCCTCGCTTCAACTGAGTGCCCTGCTGAGAGCCCTGTTCCCTGGCATTCAGCAATTCTCACAAGCCTCCAAGCCACCTCGACGAGATCACCATCTATCACTGGAAGAACGGAAAGCTTTTAGCATGGGACTATACCTGTGTGTCGACTCTGGCTGGCACCTACATCCGTCACAGCGCTCGGCAACCAAGAGGTACTGCGGATCACACGGAGGAGTAGAAGCTCAACAAGCTTAGGGCTCTATGCCATCAGTAACAGTTCGTCCCTGTAGGATCGGAGATTCTGGATTCATGTGGAAAGAATGCCACATCCAGTAAAGATCAAAGGGCAGCCTATGTTCCAGAGTCTTACTCTGGCCATCATGAGGGGTAATGCTTGCCGCATTCTTCGCTCGCATCCAGCTTCTGGGGAGCCGAAGGAGATTCAAAATCTCATTTGATATGTTGTACTATTCTGTAGATTTTTGTGCCTTATATACATACACTGACACACACACACACAAACACACACACACACACACACACACACACACAGTGTGTGTGTGTGTGGAAGGAGCTCGGACTCGACCCCCGCAACCTCAACTAGGTGAGTACAGTATGATAAAGCTCATGGAGCGGGAAGAGCAACCTACTAGCGGCCAGTGAAGAGGCGGGGCCAGGAGCTGTGAATCGACTCCTGCAACTACAACTAGGTAAGGTGAGTACACACAGACACACACACGTATGATAAAGCTCATGGAGCAGGAAGAGTGACCTAGTAGCGACCAGTGAAGAGGTGGTGCCAGGAGCTATGAATCGACCCCTGCAACCACAATTAGGTGAGTACAGTACTATGTAAGGTGATATACAGCTTGACTCCCATGCTGCCAGTAAGCTTCATACCTGAGTAACTGAGTTCTCGACCACGCTTCGATGTGCTTGACGGACTGGTTCACCAAGAATTTCGAAACATGGCTTTTCATAACGCCAGTTACGCGGAACTTAAAGCACCGAGAAGGTGAAGGTGGTTTTGGGGGTGATAAAAGTGTGAAGAAAATACTTAATATTGTGTTATTAAACTATATATTGCGAGGCAAATAAATAATAAGTGCTTTCGTTAAGGAACATTTTTATTAGTGATGTGTGGCAGTACTTTATGAGGATAAAAGGTAAGTATTAGTGAATCAAGTAGAGGAGGTGAAAATAAGAGGAGGTAGAGGAGGTGATTATAATATTAACAATACATGTCTAGCCACCTGCTACACCGCAGTATCGTAAAACCTTTAAAGAGTTAACTCTTCTCAGCGAATATAATACTAACAACTCGTCTCTTTCTGCGCCCCTACAGGTAAGTGTATCGACACAACTCATCGAGGAAGTGTGGGCCCCAGCTTAAGTAAGTGTTATTTCTTTGTTAAGAGTCGTAGCTTTTCATGTTTCTTTAGACAAGTGTTAAAATGCTGCCAGTCATGGCTGGTCTACCTCGTGTCTGGTAATTACTACATAAACTTTCTTCCTATGACCAATGTACCATGAATATTTTACTCATTTTGTGAGGTGTTGGATCGACAGCACTTTTACTGTTGGTACAAAATAGGTAAATTAGTTTAGATTCAGTAAAAACTCTGTTTTCAAGCGATTATATTACGAATGAAAAATATCTTAAACCTTTTAATAAAAATCCAGCTGGAAGTAGAACACTAAAACAGATTTTTTCATACGTAGTAACTGATTTCAAATGGTTGACCGAAACCACCAGAAGCTTTAGAAACAAGTTCTTATGTTTTCTACAGAAAGAAAGACGTGAGAGCAAGCACAGGTACCTTGATAACTTCTAACAGACATATACTGTCTATAACTGCCGCATTGTGGGGTGGCTGCCGCATTGTGGGGTGGCTGCCGCAGTGTGGGGTGGCTGCCGCAGTGTGGCGTGGTATTAACCTGTTTAAGCAATAATCGTTTAAAATCAAAATTAAATTATCATTTTTTTCAGAGCATACTGCCGCTGTATTGCTTGACGTGTTCACTTTGTGGAGGTCAAGTTGCACTGACATGTTCACTTTTTGCTCCTAGAGTTGCAAAGGAATGTAACGCTTCCGCTGGAAGTGCAGAAGAATGTTGACGTTCTGAAGCTTAATTTACTCACAAAACAAAGTCTTCATTATTGTGTTATCTCCCACTGGGATATTAACACAGTTAATCATATAGTGACAAAGTTCTCTTTGAGCGAAACATTGTGATGACTGATAAATTTCTTCTCTAGAGAAACGTTGTCGTAAGAGTCAATTTCTCTGACTACACCTGTAAAATCTGGACCTGGAGTTTACCTGGAGAGAGTTCCGAGGTTCAACGCCCCCCTCCCCCGGCCCGGTCTGTGACCAGGCCTCATGGATGATCAGGTCCTGATCAGCCAGGCTGTTAGAGACTAGTCCCTAAACTGCAAATATAAATTACTCCCTACGAAAGCAAAAGACTAGGCAACGATGCAACATTTCCCCACCGAAAAGGAGGGGAGCCGTGAGTACATTAAGAGAAAACACTAAGTATGTGGGGCCCAAGACTATTCAATATCCTCCCACAATGCATAAGGAGAATTCAGAGCTGTATGACCTTTGTGGGTTTAGCGCTTATTATTTTATTATAATGAGAATTACCAATCGACCCACGGCTGCCTTCAAGGGAAAACTGGGCAGATACCTAAAGTCAGTACCCGATCAGCAGGGCTGCGTTTCGCACGTTGGATTATGTGCAGCCAGTAGTAACAACCTGGTGATTAAGACATACAACAATTGGGTATCCTTATTGTTGAAACGTTTCGCCTACACGGTAAGCTGCTTCTAATACAGAGGCAGCAGGTGTGGTAGTGAAACGAAGATGTAATCAGTCCATCAACCTACGAGAAATAGTATTTGAGGTGGTCAGTCCCTCAGCCTGGAAATCTTCCACCTCACCTTTGACAGAATTTAAGACTCCATTTTCATGCTTCAGCTTCATGTCGTTCCAGACCATGGAACTGAACTCTTCTCCAGGCTGAGGGACTGACCCCCTCAAATACTATTTCTCAAAGGTTGCCTGATAACATCTTCATCTTGCTACCACACCTGCTGCTTCTGTATTTGACTGAAGAAGCCTACTATGAAGGCGAAAAGTTTCAACAATAAAGATTCCCCAACTGTAGCACATATCTTAGTCATCAACTTGTCGGTATTTTATACCATTTTCAAAATAACAACCTGGTTGATCAGGCCCTGATCCACTTTTAGGCCTGGTCAAAAACTGGGCCGCGGGAGCGCTGACCCCTGGAACGAACTCTAGATTTATTTTTTACCACGAAGATGTCTGTTCCGTACCACATCATTCTTTCATTTGGGGACGAAAGTGAAGTTGATTTTGTACATTCACTTTCAATAAATGAAGCTGCGTTAGTATGTTGTTTCCGGCAGGGAAAAGTCCCTTTAGCATGATCAGTAAGTGAACATGTTGCATTGTTCTCACTTTCATTAAAGTTCCATTATATATTTTCTTCTAGTAAATCGTTGCAAAGGCTCTTTATATAAAAAAAAATATGTTTAGTACAATAATATATATATATATATATATATAATATATATATATATATATATATATATATATATAATATATAATATATATTTGGGAGTGGATGTATCGACAGTAAGTCTATAAAACTACTGTTTAGCACTTGGTCTTTATTATGACGTAAAAGTCTACATGAATAACAGAAAAGACGTGAGAAAGTAGTTAGTGCCTTGAAACGTGGAAAGAAAGTAATTTTTTTTATACTATATTTATCAGTCAAGGCGAAGAGTGAAGTAAATCTTAGTAAAACTGTTCATACACCTGTATGGATGTAAATCGTTGTCTTTTTTTATTAAAGCGATGGAGAGGCTGGAGGCAGCGAAGATGTGTGGCTTGAGATGAACGAGTGTTGTGAATATTATGAATAAAGAAGTTATAAATAAGACGGCAATGTGAGGTTATGAGAGGTTTAATTAAGTGCAGGAGGAAATGTTGAGAAATTTGGCCTTTAAGAAAAGATTGAGCATTATAGCTTGATCAAGAAGGTGTATAAATCTGGAAGGAAGGATGGATAGGGAAATTTCTAGTATTCTAGTTTATCATAATTAATCACTAGAGGCTCTGAGCTAGAAGTGTGCGTGTGCGTGATAAATAGGAGTTACCAGATATAAATGACTTTAGGGATCTGACCCGCTGTTGAAGTGTGAGGAATGTAACACTTACGGAGGGATTCAGGGAAACTGGTTAACCAGATTTCAGATATTGAGGTGGGACGTGAAGATTCTCTACTCCACAGAATGGGTGGAAAGTTTGCTACTCGGAAGGTCCTTTGAATTGTAATGTACTAAAGTCGTGTGTTGCTGAGTAATGGTGAATATTTTTCGTTAAGGCATCGTATCTTGGTAGGAAATGGTCACTATGATTAAAAATTGGTAAATGTTTATACATCAATGGTAAATGTTTATATTTAGTGGTAAGTGTTTATACATCAGTGCACTGAATTTATTTACACCAGTCTTTACAAAATTGTGTTTTACCCTGAAACATTTTTATTTCCTTTCTCCCAGTGAATAAATCTGTAATTGGTGACTCTGCACAACTGTTTGCTAAATCACATTAAAAATGTTATTGCTAATAAACCTTTCAACTAACGTGATCCATCTGCCAGGTGTCAGAGCCCCGTCAATCACACTTCTGCAAAAAATGGCAGCAGTGAATTGGCTGATGTAAATAACTGTTGTAAACAAAAATTAAAAATAAGCAAAAATTAAAAAAAAAGGAAATTGACAGATCATTTTGTTACATATAAAACACCTATAGAAATATTAATATCTTTAAAGATACCAATTTTTAACATTCCAAATTTGCCCCTACAATTAAAATACACGAGGTTATAGAAATTTTACTCTTCACTAAAGTAGGAGAAAAACAAGAGAGAGAAGTGGAAAATCTTGTAGGTGATGAATATTTCTGTCAGTTGTCAAAGCTGACTTGAAAAAATGTAGAGAATTTGATTTTAGAAAACCTAATATTCCTTCTTGTACCATGACACGGGACCGACACGACTCAAACTGCTTTACGAATTTAATAATATTAATTGTCCAGAGATGTTTATTCTTTTAAAATTATCTTTCTTAATCTGCTTTACCGAATGTATTACCATGGTTAACCAAGTTACTTTGTTAACCTGTTTTTTCAAGTACCTATATTAACATGGATAACAAAATATCTTTATTAACATGGGTAATGAAGTGTTTTATTAACGTAGTTAACCAAGTGTTTTATTAACGTAGTTAACCAAGTGTTTTATTAACGTAGTTAACCAAGTGTTTTATTAACGTGGCTAACCAAGTGCTTTATTAACGTGGTTAACCAAGCGTTTTATTAACGTAGTTAACCAAGTGTTTTATTAACGTGCTAAGCAAGTGTTTTATTAACCTGGTTAACCAGGTGCTATATTAACGTTGTTAACCAGGTGTTATATTAACGGTGTTAACCAAGTGTTTTATTTATGTGGATTGCCAAATATGTTTATTAACGTGGTTTGCCAAATTTCGTCATTAACGTGGTTTATCGAATATGTTTATTAACGTGGTTAACCAAATATCGTCATTAACGTGGTTTATCAAATATGTTTATTAACGTGGTTTACCAAATATCGTCATTAACGTGGTTTATCAAATATGTTTATTAACGTGGTTTATCAAATATCGTCATTAACGTGGTTTATCAAATATGCTTATTAACGTGGTTTATCAAATATCGTCATTAACGTGGTTTATCAAATATATTTATTAACGTGGTTTATCAAATATATTTATTAACGTGGTTTACCAAATATCGTCATTAACGTGGTTTATCAAATATCGTCATTAATGTGGTTTATCAAATATGTTTATTAACGTGGTTTACCAAATATCGCTATTAACGTGGTTTACCAAATATCGTGGTTAATCAAATATGTTTATTAACGTGGTTTATCAAATATGTTTATTAACGTGGTTTACCAAATATCGTCATTAACGTGGTTTAACAAATATGTTTATTAACGTGGTTTACCAAATAGTCATTAACGTGGTTTATCAAATATGTTTATTAACGTGGTTTACCAAATATCTTTATAAACGTGGTTAACCAAGTGGCTTGTTAACTTGTGCTCTATGAACGATGACACCTGCCAGCATCTATAACGTAGAGGGGGGGTCACCACAGGAGCATCTATAACGTAGGGGGTCACCAAAAGAGCATCTATAACGTAGAGGGTCACCACAAGAGCATCTATAAAGTAGAGGGTCACCTCAAGAGCATCTATAACGTAGGGGGTCACCACAAAAGCATCTATAACGTAGGGGGTCACCACAAGAGCATCTCTAACGTAGAGGGTCACCACAAGAGTATCTATAACGTAGGGGGTCACCACAAGAGCATCTATAAAGTAGAGGGTCACCTCAAGAGCATCTATAACGTAGGGGGTCACCACAAAAGCATCTATAACGTAGGGGGTCACCACAAAAGCATCTATAACGTAGGGGTCACCACAAAAGCATCTATAACGTAGAGGGTCACCACAAGAGCATCTATAACGTAGAGGGTCACCACAAGAGCATCTATAACGTAGAGGGTCACCACAAGAGCATCTATAACGTAGAGGGTCACCACAAGAGCATCTATAACGTAGGGAGTCACCACAAGAGCATCTACAATGTAGGGGGTCACCACAAGAAGATCTATAACGTAGGGGGTCACCACAAGAGCATCTCAGCCTGTGACCTGCTGAATGTGTTACTCTGGCCTAGAAACAGAACATTCATACTGCTAAACAAATATTAGAAAAGAAAATCCTGGCACACCTACAACGAGCTAACTACATCAACGGGGGACAACACATACTGTACACACGAGTACAATTACATTTAGTGGGGTAGCTTCGGCCAGCCCGGGCCCCTAGGACCGGGTACACAGTCTGGGGCCCTCCCCCTCTCCACCCATACCTATAAATGCAACCCCGGGAACAAGTAAGCAACATAAATGGTTGTAATCATAATTTTTTTTAAAGGAGATTGGGGGGGGGGGTAAGCCAGGTGAAGGCCTCGATCAGATTACTAGAAGTTCCAGCTGAGGATCATATGACTAAGACCCGCGTCAGGAAGTGCCTCCTTCTAGTTTCTAACAAACCTTACCTAACCTAAAGCAGTTTTAAAGCAAAGAACAATAATGCGATAGGCTGAGACTCATAACACGAGACTTTAAGCAGATTCTAAGGTAGCCAGGTGGTTTAGCGCTTAGTTTTAATTGTAATAATATGGAATCCAGCTAAATTATCGACAGTTGCATGACCCTTTTCGGTTTAGCGTTTTATTTGATTATAAATTATCGACACACTAGATCACTACATGACCTTGGTAGAAGACTTTATACGTCTAGTTTAGTTATGTATCAGATATCCGCATCCGCGGAACATCCGCACAATTTCTTACATCCGCATGCGAATTTTACTGTAAACAGATATCCGCATATACATCCGCATCCGAATCCGCACAATTTCTTACATCCACATCCCCAAAATAAGTAAGATATCCTCATACACATCTGCGGATATCTAAATTTCCACACCCGATACATCTCTAGTCTAGTTAGAACACTAGTCCCGGTGGCCTGGTGGCTAAAGCTCCCGCTTCACACACGGAGGGCCCGGGTTCGATTCCCGGCGGGTGGAAACATTCGACATGTTTCCTTACACCTGTTGTCCTGTTCACCTAGCAGCAAATAGGTACCTGGGTGTTAGTCGACTGGTGTGGGTCGCATCCTGGGGGACAAGATTAAGGACCCCAATGGAAATAAGTTACAGTCCTCGATGACGCACTGACTTTCTTGGGTTATCCTGGGTGGCTAACCCTCCGGGGTTAAAAATCCGAACGAAATCTTATCTTATCTTACCCTAACGCCGGCCACATTCGGGGAGTTGTAAGCTCAAACATTTTCTTGCTCTGCCGTTTATATACCAACCTCACTAGCAGTACACTGCCTGAATGAAGCGGGCATTAGGGAAGGCATACTTAGTGTTCTCGCTAGACACCTAACATTATCAGTCGTGGTGGTGGTGAGGTCCAGTGCATCACTTCCTGGGAGGCTCCCTGAAGTCTCGGGTTGCGGTCTCGGCCAGTTACAGTATCATTCTTACCTCTGACTACCTGTAAACTAACATGTATACTAATTTATCCCAGTTTTACCGGATTGTTTATCCCGTGAAACAAAAATAAGTAACAGGCACAAATAACCCGCACATAGTTGAGAGAGAGGCAGGCAGGCAGGCTTATGTTTCGTCCGACTTGATCCGAAACGTCGTGGTAAGCTCCTCTCTGTATTGTTCTAGTCACGGTATTGTACCTTTGTGTTCTTTAATTATAATTGATGCTGGTGAAGGGCTCTTGATCCAGGAAATTGGATCTGTGCTCCAGTTCCCTGAATTGAGTCTGAATGCCCTCCTTATCCACCCCCCCCCCACAGGCGCTGTATAATCCCTACGGACTTAGCGCTCACCCATGATAATAATAATATTACTTATCGGTGAATAATAGTTTTAAATCAGAAGATTTAAAATAAAAAATAATGATTTGCTGAAACGTTTTCTATCTTATAAGACTGGTGGCCCAACACGTTTCTCTCCTTAAAATGGTAGTGACACGTTTCTCTTAATTATGTGGCCCCCAAACACGTTAAATTCTAATGCAGGTAGCTCCAGCATCTCTCTCCATATGGTTTATATAGAGAGCACGTTTCCTGCATTATAATACTGGTGTCTCGTACACTTTTCCTTCCTATAAATACTAGTGACTACAACACGTTTCTCTTTAATGTGGGTGGCTCCACTACGTTTCCTTAAAAAGCTGGTGGTTCAAACAAGCTTTTACAGTTAAAATGCCAGTGATCCCAGTATTTATCTGAT
The DNA here is from genome assembly GCF_026875155.1 of Cherax quadricarinatus. NCBI lineage: Eukaryota > Metazoa > Arthropoda > Malacostraca > Decapoda > Parastacidae > Cherax > Cherax quadricarinatus. Next base: position 21,799,902 of record NC_069476.1, on the reverse strand, counting down.
GGTCCGAGCACATTTCTCTAATGCTGGTGATCGAGACATGTTCCTCTTTATAATGTTGGTGGCAGAAAGAATTTTCCCCTTTTTAAAATGCTGGTAGCCACGACACATTTCTCTTCAAAATGCCGGTGTACCCACTACGTTTCTCCAATATTGATGCCCCCATGTGCTGGTTGGCCCATCACGTTTCTCTATAATTCTGGTGTCCACAAAATGTTTTTCTCCTAATACTGGCGGCTCCAACTATGTTCCTCATTTTTTTTTCTGGTGGCCCAGCATGTTTCTTTATAATGTTGGTGGCCTGTGTTACGACTTTGATGTTGTAACTTCAATAAAATGTTCCTGGCTCCTCAAGGCTGCTCACACTGCTGTCTTGGGGTTATAAAATTACTCTGAAAACACAGCAAACCTTGTAAGGACAAAAACTCACCTGTATAAAAATATAATATTGTTAATAACTTATATACAACTTATAACTATAACAAAACAACACCACACTCCCGTTCACATTAGCTCACTAGCACACTGCTACCAATGAGCTAATTAAACAAAATAAATTATGAGGGAGGCACCATGACATACACACCCCCGTCTACATTTCTGTCTGGTAGACTAATTACCAGTAGGCAAAACACCATACAGTGCTCTCGCATAAACATGCTTCTGCGTACTATGGCCTTACAAATAAATATGAGAGCACTTATACATAAACACCTATATTATACACTAAAAAAAAGCTTACACTAAAAAAAAAATTTAACTTCTCCTGGCTGCCTTCAAGAGAGAGCTGGACAGATACCTAAAGTCAGTGCCGGATCAGCCGGGCTGTGGCTCGTACGTTGGACTGCGTGCGGCCAGCAGTAACAGCCTAGTTGATCAGGCCCTGATCCATCGGGAGGCCTGGTCATGGACCGGGCCGCGGGGGCGTTGATCCCCGGAATAACCTCCAGGTAACCTCCAGGTAACTCAAACTACCGCCCAAACATGATTTCACCTCTGTCACCACCCATCTCGTACTCAACTCAACACCTCTCATCTGCTCCTGTCCTGGTCACTGCCTGACTGACAGGAATAAAACGTGTTGGCTTTCAGTTAAATCCTGGAACTGTTACACGGAAAATGACACTATATGTGGAGCGTTATTTTATATAAATATTTTTTTACAGTACTCCGTAACAGCCTATACACGTTTCTTTCTCTACAATGTTGGTGTCCCAGACACCTTTCCTACATTTATATTCCGGAGGCCCCAACCCGAGGTTTCGGTCAGTCCTCGACCGAAATATTGTAAAATATCTAAGAATATTGGGTTAGTTGTGACTTGTTCTAGCTACGGTATTGTAGCTTTTTTTTTTACTCGTAATAAAACAAAATTATGGATAGGAATGAGACTGATATCTTATTTGTATATTACAAACAATGGGAGAAAGATACAGGAAGTATAACACCTTGATAGTAAAAGATTTAGTAAGCAGAGCACCTTGATAGTGAAAGATATAGTAAGCAGAGCACCTTGATAGTGAAAGATACAGTAAGCAGAGCACCTTGATAGTGAAAGATATAGTAAGCAGAGCACCTTGATAGTAAAAGATATAGCAAGCAGAGCACCTTGATAGTAAAAGATATAGTAAGCAGAGCACCTTGATAGTGAAAGATATAGTAAGCAGAGCACCTTGATAGTAAAAGATATAGTAAGCAGAGCACCTTGATAGTGAAAGATATAGTAAGCAGAGCACCTTGATAGTGAAAGATATAGTAAGCAGAGCACCTTGATAGTGAAAGATATAGCAAGCAGAGCACCTTGATAGTAAAAGACGAGAGCAGCTTCTAGGATCTGACAAGTTAATTAACAAGGCTGAGGAAGATGAACGGGCTTCCAGCAGTGTGCAGTGTGACCTGACAACACAGGCGGGCGGCTCCTCCTCGCACTCGAGGTAAGAGAGGCCTTCCGACTCTCCTCGCCATCAAAATATTAAACTCGCAGATCTTGGGTGACGTCCTGAAGACACGGCGGAAAGATTTATGTCTCTCGCTCGTGATTTACGAACTCCCTTGTTTCCATCCTCTCGGTTCCTTTACGTTTTATTGTTGCAAAGACATCAATTGCAATAGAAAAACTGCATCGATAGCAACTCCTTTCTTTTCGAGTTAGAAGGCTAGCTTCATGTTTATTACTAGCTAATAATTAGGCATTTATGGTAATGGTATCGAGGTAAAAGTTTAGTAATGTCAGCAGGAGCACACGAGTGCTGGGTACCTGACGTATAATATATTCTCCACCAATACCACATTCTCTCTCTCTCTCTCTCTCTCTCTCTCTCTCTCTCTCTCTCTCTCTCTCTCTCTCTCTCTCTCTCTCTCTCTCTCTCGTTCGCACGTTGGTCCGGGTAGAGGAGGAAGACAAAGAGAAGGAAGAAAAGAAAGAGAAAACGATAGTGGAAGAGAAGAAGGAGGAGGAAGAAGAGTAGAATATTCGTTAATTAGGAAAGCCTGGAAGGTGGTGATGAATGCAAATAATTCAGGCAGTGTTCTCGGGTATTACTGAAGTGAGACAAGTTTCTGAAGAGAAGTAAATTGCTCGCGTGTCACGTAACAAGGGAGGTAACTGGTGTTCCCTATTCTTTTTTTTATATTATTATTAACACATCGGCCTCCTCCCACCAAGGCAATGGCCCGAAAAAGAAAAAAGTCATTCACTCCATCACTGTCTTGCCAGAGGCGCGCTTACACTACAGTTATAAAACTGCAACATTAACACCACTCCTTCAGAGTGCCGACACTGTACTTCCCATCTCCAGGACTCGAGTCCGGCCTGCTGGTTTCCCTTAATCACTTCTTAAATGTTACCTTGCTCAAACTCCTACAGCACGTCAAGTTCTAAAAACCATTTGTCTCCATTCGCTCCTATCTAACACGCTCACTCATGCTTACTGGAAGTCAAAGCCCCTCGCACACAAAACCTCCTTCACCCCCTCCCTCCAACTTTTCCTAGGCCGACCCCTACCCTGCCTTCCCTCCACTACAGATTTATGCTCTATAGAAGTTCTATTTCGTTCCATCCTCCCTACATGTCCGAACCACCTCAACAACCCCCCCTCCCTCCCGATTGCTATGAATAATCGTTTTGTAAATCCTGCACCTCCTCCAAACTAAGAATTCTCTCATATTCACACCACACATTGCCCTCAGACATAACATCTCCACTGCCTCCAGCCTTCTCCTTGTTGCATCATTGACCACCCATGTTTCACACCCATATAAGAGTGTTGGTATAACTATACTCTCATACAGTCTTCTCTTTACTTCCATGAGCAAAGTTCTTTGTCTCCAGACTCCGAAGCGCACCTCTCACCTTTTTCCCCTCATCAGTCCTATGATTAACCCTATCTTTCATAGACCCATCTGCTGACACGTCCACTCCTCAATATTTGAATGCATTCACCTCTTCCATACATTCTCCCTCCAATCTGATATCCAGTATTTCGTCACACTTTTTTTTTATCCTCATCACCTTACTCTTTCCTATTTTTACTTTTAATTTTCTTCTTTAACATACCCTACCAAACTCATCCACCAACCTCTGCAACTTCTCTTCAGAATCTCCCAAAAGCACAGTGTAATCAACAAAGAACAGCTGTGACAACTCTCACTTTGTGTTAGATTCTTTATCTTTTAACCCCACACCTCTTGCCAACACCCGAGCGTTCACTTCTCTTACAACCCCATCTGTAAATATATTTAACAACTATGGTGGCATCACACATCCTTGTCTAAGGCCTACTCTTACTGTGAAATAACCTACCTTTCTCCTACATACCCTAACCTAAGCCTCACTATCCTCGTAAAAACTCTTCACTGCTTTCCATAACCTACATCCTATTCCATACACCTGCAACATCTGCCACATTGCCCCCACTATCCACCCTGTCATACGCCTTTTCCAATTCCATAAATTCCACGAAAACCTCTTTACCCTTATCTAAATATTGTTCATCTGCTATCCTCCTCTCCGTCTTACTCTTAATTCTTTCACTAATAACTCTGCCATACACTTTAACAGGTATATTCAAAAGACTTATTCCCCTAAAATTTTTGCACTCTTTTATTTCCTTTGCCTTTATATAAAGGAACTATGCATGCTCTGCTAAACCCTAGGTACCTTACCCTCTTCCATATATTTATCAAATAAAAGCACCAACCACTCCAAAACTATATCCCCACCTGCTTTTTACATTACTGTTTTTATCCCATCAATCCCGGCTGCCTTACCCCCTTTCATTTTACCTACTGCCTCACGAACATCCCCCACTCTTACAACTGGCTCTTCCTCACCCCTACAAGGTATTATTCCTCCTTGCCCTATACACGAAATCACTGCTTCTATATCTTCATCATTATTTAACAGTTCCTCAAAATATTCCTTCCATCTTCCCGATACATCTGACTTTCCATTTAGTAACTCTCCTCTCTTACTTTTAACTATCAAAGCTATCACAGCTCTTACTGCTTATTTATAAATATAATGAGAGTAGGAGAGCGCATAAGTGCATGGAAAAATGCAGTAATAGGCAATGATATTTAAAGGCACAGGTGCATTAAAAAGCATGCAATAATAGACAGACTCTATACGGATAATGGATATGAGAATTGCATTCAGTTTAGCTGTGAAAATGCCAGCACCGACTTCAAGAAAACGATAATGAGACGCTTGGGCAATAGCAGACACTCAAACTCAAATGGGAGGTTGACGCCAATTCCTTGTACCAAGATCCCTTCACCATCGCCATGGTCCGTTCCCTTAAAGGAATATTTTACTGTCGATCATAAGTGCATCATTTTGCCTTTCAACTACTTGAACAGAGAGAGAGTTCTTTTAAGCAGACAGCATTTAAATAGATAATGTCTATTACTGCATGTTTTTTAATGCGCCTGTGCGTTTAAATATCATTGCCTATTACTGTATTTTTTCCATGCACTTGTGCCCTCTTCTACTCTCATCATATTCTATAAATAAGCAGTATTTATGGTACTCTCAGACTCCTTTAGTGTTTTCCAAGCTATCAAAAAATTTAATTCGACTTACCCCTTAGTTCTTCTCATACAACTTTTGTTGCGCCGCATTTCTAGCAAGAGGAAAAATCCGAGAAAAAGGAAATCGTTTACTGCTGGGTCCCTGGTCATGTTGATGTTCAGGGCAACGAGCAGGGGGACTCTGCTGCTCTGTCAGCAGAATATACCATTCTCAGACTATTTTGCCCTTTCCAACGGTTCGCAACAACGTTGGTCCGAGTTTATTCCTAACAAAATCACATTCTATCAAGCCGTGTTTAGAATCCTGGTCTTCTTCCTATCATCACTGTCGTGGTTGGGAGACTATGCTTTCCCATCTTCACATCGGGCACATAAGTCTCACTCACGGTTATCTCATGGAGAGGCGCCCAGTACCACACTGAGAACTGCTAGGTTCCAATTTCAGTTTGCCATTTTCAATTGGACTGTCCTGTCTATCACCGAGCACACAGACTTTATCTCTGACGTCATCACTGCTTTAACACCCTTACTTTATCTTCCCTCCTCGCTGATGGCCCCACTTTTGACAGACTCCCTCACTGGCTTTTGAATGCAACAGATTAAACAACTTTTGATTATACTTCCTTTACCACTCCTCACTCACCGCCCTTACAAGCTCTACTATAATGGGCTTGTTTGGTAGGTGCTGCAAGCGGGTGGTTAATAATACGTCTTCGGAGGCTTCTTCGTTTATTCTTAAGTAGTGGTGGGTACACAGGCTTGTGTTGTGCCCATGGCCCGGGAGGGCCATGCCCATGAGAGAGAGCTGGGAGTACTTGTGTCTTGCTGCTAGGCCGCTGTGTGAGTGAGACGGAGGCATGGGCCGGCAGGCTGGCGTGCCTACCACGAGGCCTGGCTACAGACGGCAGCACCTGAGTGGCGCAAAATATGAACTAAGCTGGCAGACAGCATGGGCTGTCTGTGCAGACAGTACAGGCTGTCTACATACGCTCGGCCACCTACCACGCGTCGTCCCGACGCGACAATACTGGTAGTAAAAGAAACTCGGTCTCTCTCTCGTAGTAACGGGGCACAGAACACAAAATAAAAGCATATATATATACATATGGACATGGAAAAAAAACTTCCTACAGGGAGGGAAGAAAAAAACATGTGGTCTGTGCTAAACATCGTGGTCATAGGCAGCGAGCGTCGAAGGGCATCACTGCACGCCTTCCTGCATCTGGACAGATACTGCAACACATTAGACATCACTGCGGCTGAGCTGTGACGTAACAGGTTATGGTCTCCTCTGGAACGGTGAAGCAGTCATCGTAGGAGTCGCTGCAGGTTTTCACTCAACCTGGGGCACGACATGCTGGTGCCCTCGAGTGAGGCGTCGACAAAACTCGGCAACTGGGCAGGACTTCTGGCAAGCGACTCAGGAGGACATTCTCGACTGGTACTGTCGCTGGTACACTACACGCTGGTACACTTCTCGACTGGTACTGCCGGCGAGCGTGGAGCGAGTTGTGGAGCGAGTCGTGGCAGAGACGACTGGGCGAAACATCTGGGAGTCGTAACATCATACACCAGACTGCAGTGAGAGAGCTAGCAGTCAAAGTGACATCTTCTTTGTGCAGGCTGCTCACTGAAGCTTGTGACACGAGGCTGACACAGTGTGTCATTCTCTCGGCAGTTGGAGTTATAGCAGGGGTTAGTCTAAGCGTCCCCAGACTTGTTTCTCTACATATAACTGCACTCTGACGGTCTGGAGGTGAAGTGAAACAAATCTCGATGGGAATCGTAGCAGGTACGATTCTGCAGAACATCACGAGCGACGAGCATAAAAGCTTTCTGTACAAGAGGGCTCATACGCTCAGGGCTGAGTAATCAGCTGTCAAACACTCTGGTCACACAGGTGACTTAGCACAGAGGTGCTACTCAGGTCTGGCTCAGACCTCACTGGACACACGGAAACTTTAAAAACACACCGCGGTACAACATGTGAGAACACTGACTGAGAGGAATTAATTAACACACGACATATATTTTCTCTCAATCTTCTCGACAATACTAAAATAATTACTAGAAACACTCGATGTGACATCATGTGATGTCAGGCGTGATGACGTCAGCAGCACTGATGTCAGCAGACATATCGAGGTGACGTCAGCAGACATATCGAGGTGACGTCAGCAGACATCTCGAGGTGACGTCAGCAGACATCTCGAGGTGACGTCAGCAGACATCTCGAGGTGACGTCAGCAGACATCTCGAGGTGACGTCAGCAGACATCTCGAGGTGACGTCAGCAGACATCTCGAGGTGACGTCAGCAGACATCTCGAGGTGACGTCAGGCAGACATCATGACGTCATGAAGTCGGGCAGCATCGTGGGTGACGTCAATGTGATGTGGGCAACAGACCACAGCATGAGGCCTTGGGACATCTGGTAACTCACGTGGCTGGTAGATCCACGTGACATCGCCCACACCCATGTGGCGTCGTGATCCACGTTGTGTCGTGATCTAATGGCATGCTGATCCACGTAGCTTCGAGTGGCCTCGGGCACTCGGATACACAGCTCTGGCAATGAATCACACGAAAAATAGCAGAAAAGACAGCAGAGGGAGTGGGCAGTGGTGAGTGGTGTATGGTAGACGGGTGAGCGTGAGTAGGGCGAGCATGGGCAAGGTGAGGAACAGCCACTTCCTCTCCTCTCCTCCCCCACCCAAAAAGACGTAGAGAACTCACACTGGACACAGAAATCAGCACAAAACTCACCTCTGGCTTGCTGAAACAGCTGTGCTGAGCTGAACAACAACAACAGCAACATACAAGTGACGCTGAACACGTGACTTGAGAAACAGCGTGGGACACAGTAGCGTGGGACGCTGTAGCGTGGGGTCACTTACAATTATCGGAGAATTTCGGCAAATTTTGGCTGGATCCTGCTTGTACCTGTGTCTGGATGCTCAAACGTGCAGACACGACATTACTATAACTCGTTGAGAGACGGATGCTTCTTGTATGGGATGATGAAGTGAAGATGACTTCATCCCTCTTCCTCCCTTTCTCCAGGCAAACACAACTGCTGCGAGCACCGCTGTCACCATTTATAATGGGCTTGTTTGGTAGGTGCTGCAAGCGGGTGGTTAATAATACGTCTTCGGAGGCTTCTTCGTTTATTCTTAAGTAGTGGTGGGTACACAGGCTTATGTTGTGCCCATGGCCCGGGAGGGCCATGCCCACGAGAGAGAGCTGGGAGTACTTGTGTCTTGCTGCTAGGCCGCTGTGTGAGTGAGACGGAGGCATAGGCCGGCAGGCTGGCGTGCCTACCGCGAGGCCTGGCTACAGAGGGCAGCACCTGAGTGGTGCGAAATATGAACTAAGCTGGCAGACAGCATGGGCTGTCTGTGCAGGCAGTACAGGCTGTCTACACTACCTCCGTTATATTCTCTATCCTCGCTAGTCCGAAATCAAGCACATTGAACCTTTAGCACTTTTTTTTTTTACACAGGGTTTGACAAGGATAGGTTAAGGATCCCTAGCTTTATTGACAAGCTATTTACAGGTTAAGGATTCCTAACTTTATTGGCAAGTTAAGAGCTGTTACCTACATCAGCTCATTTGAAAGCATTTTTATTGTTATGAGATATACAAGTAGGGAACAGGATGAAGTTGGAGCCATCTGTGGGCCAGCATTTTCATTTGATCAACTGACTTTATCTCGTTGACATCATATGCTGTACGAATGTACAAATATACCCATGTTCCTGGGTATATTTGATCTCAGATGGAGTGATGTTCTGAAGAAGGGTACAGCCAGAAGTTGCTGGTTTCTACCCGTCTTGTGGCATAAAAGCTTGTTTCACGCTGTCCTCGAAGTGGATCCAAGTGTGGTACTTTGACAATATTGGCCTTGTACATAACAGTAAGGCCACCCACATCCCTCCTGTGTTGAAGGCTCTGCTGAAATGACAGATCTATCCAGGATTGGTGCAGGCGAGAGATGAGACGTCTTGCTCTGTTCTCTACTCTATCAAGCAGTCGCAGATGAGGGGGGGGGGCAGGCAAACCAAGAAAGTGGAGCATACTCAAGGTGTGAGCGTACCCCAGCAGTGTTGTATGACCCTTGAAACCGTTGAGGGGCTCTTAATACATTTAATTTGACCTGATCTTTCCTTGTCTGGATTGAAGATGAACGCCTTCCCTTCTCTTAGGTGCTGTATATAACCTTGCAGGATTATCGCTCTCCCCCACCCCTTGAATAAGATAATGATGCTTCCTATTCTCCGAGGCGAGTATGACCCTCACTGATTTAGCGCTCTTTCCCCCTTTCTCATGAAATATAGAAAAATATCTATGTACATTAGGAAAGGTGCAAGGAGAGCTTGAATTATAATGCTAAAATTGTTATTATTGCAAGTGCCACCACTGCCATTGGTTAATTGGTAGTTCTAGGTTTGTGAATTAACGTTGAATATAATACATTAACCATGCTTATAAAATTCTTGTCTAGCCTGTATTAAAATCATTATATCGTTTTTAATTCAGTATTTCAGAGGGAAGACTTTTCAATTAGTTCAATAATTTGGAAAAGAAAAACTGCTTCATTGTGTGTCACCTCATGCCACAGTTTTAAACTATTCACGTTAGTGTGTGGAAAATGTATATCATTAAGATCTGAGAGCTTATAATCTTCAGTTTTGAGAAAGCTTAGAGCTCAGATAAGATTCTCCCACCAAGGTGGCTAGTTTATTGTGCGCCCCATATCCGGTAGTTTAAGAGTATATAGATACAAAAAAAAAAAAAAAAAACTAGGAACTGGGCTCCAAAAGAGTTAACAGGAATACATCTTGATTTATATATTTACACTTCACCTGTCTGTTACAAGCAGATTTAAAAGATTTGCTTTATATATCTGGAATCTTATTTTCGTTAATAAGATATCTTGATATGCCATAGGTTATTATGCTATCTCTATATTCCTCAATAAGTGGACCATTAAGCACAGTGTTTAAGATGGTGAGTATAAGGCTGGCCACATATTTTACAATTGGTTTGATCATGTGTGTGTGTCTCCCAGACTGCCGGAAGTACTTGTAACCAAGCCTAAGCCTGGCCACTACATCAGTCAGTCTGTTCACATTGCAAGTTGCTCCATAAACGTACTTATCTACGTTAATGTTATCATAGTGGGTTATATATCTATTCAGGATTTTAACTGTATTCCTGTAACATTCAGTTTCATTATTTACTTCTCTCCTAATATTATTCATAATGCTAGGCACATATATACCAAAGTTATATTCTACATTCTTCTGGGTACTCTTCTTGGTTAGCATATCAACTTTATCATGAAAGAGTAACCCAACGTGTGTGGTGGGATCCATAACAATTGTACATTAATTCGTTTTTTCCCGGACTTTTGAGTATCTACTTCTGGCTTCTCCAATGAGCATGTTGTTACTCATGTGAATCAAGAACTTTCAGTGATGACAAAGAATCAGTAATAGTCAATCTCAATATCATAATTTAGCTTTAGCGCCATTAGGATGGCAATCAATTCAGTTTGCAGTGTAGACGCCAAGTTTATCTGGAGAGAGAGTTCCGGGGGTCAACGCCCCCGCGGCCCGGTCTGTGACCAGGCCTCCTTAGGTCAGTATCCCAGGATGCGACCCACACCAGTCGACTAACACCCAGGTACCCATTTTACTGATGGGGAACATAGACAACAGGTGGAAAGAAACACGTCCAATGTTTCTACTCTGGCTGGGAATCGAACCCAGACCCTCACCGTGTGAAGCGAGAGCGTTAACCACCAGGCCACCAGATACATTTCCCAGCAGTTCCCGCCTGAAGCAGAATGTCAACATGAAGGCGTGAGGGGTGGAGGAAGCCAGTGGTAAATATTAAACAAGAACACCAACTTATCTTATTATCCTTTGTCTCGAGCCAAGTGTCGTAGAAAGACGAGAATCTTTATTTACCTTGTGTTATCAGAACTAAGATTACAGCAAGTGATAATTAATAAGAAATAAAGATAAAGTAATTAACCCGTTGACTTATAACCTAAAAAAATATGTTCGAATTGTACATAAAGTATTATATATAAAAAGATCAAAGTAAATATAATATCACAGTATGCAAAAATAATCGCTGTTAAGAAAATGAGATTCAAGCTTATTCTTGATTCCTCACATCAAGTAATAAAAAATAATTGGTCATCTGATCATACCTCGTGTATGATCTCTCACACTGAAGATTTGGTCAGGTAACACGCAAAGTAAAATTTGAGTGACGTATCAGGTATAGTTTAAATGCCTCACAAATTTTATTAATTATAAATGAATCTAATTTATATAACCCTGAACTTTGACAGTGCGCAGATGACAACTCGAGATAGAGCAAGATTTAGACTCTGGACCTTAACCCAACTGTCACACACACACACACACACACACACACACACACACACACACACACACACACACACACACACACACATGAAAATGTTGAATCTTACTCATTCTAACTAAAACTCTGGTAGACCTAATTCTAGAGAACAGGATGCGTCTCGCCCCACAAACTAGAAGATTCTCTACCTAAAATACATCTACATCAAAAACATAAAAGGAGAAGCAGCGGAAAACAGAGTTCCTGACTCTGCTGAGTCTGGTAGAAGTCAGTCTGGCAACTACGGACTGAAGGTAAGGTCGCATCCGGTAACTTAAATTACCTGGAATGCACCAGCAAACAGTCGAACAAGCGTAACTAATCCCAAAGCAGGGAACAGATAGGTTAAAACAGTTTCCTCCGGCATAGACATTGCTGAAGAACAACATACAATCTACTTACCATTGTAGCTAAATATATAAGAAATAATAATAATATATACATATATATTATAGATGGGTATGTGGTGCCGAATATGTAAAACTGGTCAGTTAGCAAAAAACTCATTTAAAAATAAGTCCTTTCTAAAATTTTCTCTTATACGTTTAAAGATATGTTTTTTTTTTCATTAATTTTAATGTAATTTTTTTTAATTTTGCTCCAAAAGAATCTTAGAAAACTTACCTAACCCTATTATAACAAGAACAATTTACTTTAGCCTAACCCAACTAAATATATTTTACATTTGTTTACAATAATTTAATACTAAATACAGTGAAATATATTTTTTTTCGTTAGGTTATGAATGATTTTGGCGAAATTATTGCATACACAAATTTTCGCTTGTTTTATATGGCAAAATGAGCGTTGCTATTTAAGCCAAGATCGCAAGTTCTGCCTATTCGGCACGACAGATACAAGGAAAATGGTATCAGAAAGTTAGAAAGGTGAAGGTTTATAACGTAAAGGAGGCAGTTAACGTAAGATATCAGCAACTGTTGGTAGAAAGATGGGCTAGTGAGAATATAGGCAATGATTTTCAAGAGGAAAGTGGGTAGATTTAAGAAGGCTATGTTAGTGTTTAGAAGAATTTTGTGGATATAGGAGGGTGGGTGTGGAAGGGAAGTGGAGCGATTCGTGGAATGATGAGGTAGAGTAATAAGAGAGAAAAAAGTTAGCATATGAGAGGTTTCTTCAAAGTAGAAGTGATACAAGGAGAGAGGAGTACATGGAGTAAAATAGAGAAGTTAAGAGCGTTGTGAAGGAATGTAAAAGGAGAGCAAATGAGAGAGTGGGTGAGATGCTGTTAACAAATTTTACTGAGAATATGAAAAAGTTCTGGAGTGAGATAAATAAGTTGAGAAAGCCTAAAGAACGAATGGATCTGACAGTTAAAAAAAAAAAAGAGGATAGTTATTAGAAGACGAGTTGGAGGTACCGGGAAGATGGTGGGAATATTTGAAAAAATTGCTAAATGTTGATGAAGATAGGTTTGCTGTGACTTTGTGCATTGGTCAGGGAGGGATAACACCTTTTAGGATTGAGGAAGAGCCAGATGCGAGTCTTGGGGGAGGTGCGTAATGATGTGGATAGAATGAAGAGGGGAAACCAGCTGGGATTGACGGGATCAAGACAGAAATATTAAAAGCAGATAGGGACATAGTTTTGAAATGTTTGGTTTTATTTAATTAATGTAAGAAAGAGAGGAATGTACCTAGGGACTGGCAGGGAGTATGCATAGTTCCTTTGTATAAAGGGAAAGAGGACAAAACAGAGTGTAAGAATTATTGGGGAATAAGCCTGTTGAATATACCATGCAACTTATATGGTAGAATTATTACTGAAAGAATTAAGTGTAAGAAAGAGAGCAGGATCGCAGATGAACAGGAATGCTTCAGGAAGAGTAGGGGATGTGCAGACCAAGTGTTTACAGTGAAACATATAAGTGAACAATATTTAGATAAGGATAAAGATATTTGTTGACTATGGATCTGGAAAAGGCATATGACTGGGTGGATAGGAAAACAATGTGGCAGATGTTGCAAGTGTATGGAATTGGTGGTAGGTTACTGAAAGCAGTTAAGTTTGTATGAGGATAGTGAAAAAGAAAGTAATTAATTCTTATGCCTAACTCAACAATTTTCCTATTGTTCTTAACTAGGGAGGTGACAACCAGAGCAGATGCAGCCCTGCCAGTAGACTCGTACTTAAATCCACCAGTACATACAATTTGTGGTAACTTTTAACTACCAGTTAGGCGAGAAATGTCTTCCTGAGCAGTTGCTTTTACAAGTGATTTACAAAAGGGATTACTAGCAATGAGCTTATTGGGAGGGGCTTGCAGGTATGTGATATTAAATGAACAGAGACAGAGAGACAAAGGCAGAGAGAGACAGAGAGACAGCCAACACAGCTACAAAGATTACCTCCATTATTAACTCTATCATCACTTCTACCACAAGCATTGCCTCAAACTTTAACTTTAACTTTAAAACCAGTATTAACAATGAGCACAGTTCCACCACAATCATCACAGTGGAGCCTCCATCACCGACAGTGGAGTTGCTAGCACCCAGACCATCGTTAGCACCAGCAGCATCACCGCTACCCTAACCACTCACACTGTTCTTAGTAGCAGCTTTCCACAACTCCCCAAGTCTCAGCACGGCCACCATTCTAGCACCATCACCATCCTAACACCACCGCCATCCTTACACAAGCAGCACCACCGGCACCATCACTGCTGCCACTCAAGCACCAGCACCACCACAACCAACAGCATCTCCAGAAGCAATAATACGCAATTTGGCAATACATTTCCCAGCAGTTCCCGCCTGAAGCAGAATGTCAACATGAAGGCGTGAGGGGTGGAGGAAGCCAGTGGTAAATATTAAACAAGAACACCAACTTATCTTATTATCCTTTGTCTCGAGCCAAGTGTCGTAGAAAGACGAGAATCTTTATTTACCTTGTGTTATCAGAACTAAGATTACAGCAAGTGATAATTAATAAGAAATAAAGATAAAGTAATTAACCCGTTGACTTATAACCTAAAAAAATATGTTCGAATTGTACATAAAGTATTATATATAAAAAGATCAAAGTAAATATAATATCACAGTATGCAAAAATAATCGCTGTTAAGAAAATGAGATTCAAGCTTATTCTTGATTCCTCACATCAAGTAATAAAAATAATTGGTCATCTGATCATACCTCGTGTATGATCTCTCACACTGAAGATTTGGTCAGGTAACACGCAAAGTAAAATTTGAGTGACGTATCAGGTATAGTTTAAATGCCTCACAAATTTTATTAATTATAAATGAATCTAATTTATATAACCCTGAACTTTGACAGTGCGCAGATGACAACTCGAGATAGAGCAAGATTTAGACTCTGGACCTTAACCCAACTGTCACACACACACACACACACACACACACACACACACACACACACACACACACACACACACACACACACACACACACATGAAAATGTTGAATCTTACTCATTCTAACTAAAACTCTGGTAGACCTAATTCTAGAGAACAGGATGCGTCTCGCCCCACAAACTAGAAGATTCTCTACCTAAAATACATCTACATCAAAAACATAAAAGGAGAAGCAGCGGAAAACAGAGTTCCTGACTCTGCTGAGTCTGGTAGAAGTCAGTCTGGCAACTACGGACTGAAGGTAAGGTCGCATCCGGTAACTTAAATTACCTGGAATGCACCAGCAAACAGTCGAACAAGCGTAACTAATCCCAAAGCAGGGAACAGATAGGTTAAAACAGTTTCCTCCGGCATAGACATTGCTGAAGAACAACATACAATCTACTTACCATTGTAGCTAAATATATAAGAAATAATAATAATATATACATATATATTATAGATGGGTATGTGGTGCCGAATATGTAAAACTGGTCAGTTAGCAAAAAACTCATTTAAAAATAAGTCCTTTCTAAAATTTTCTCTTATACGTTTAAAGATATGTTTTTTTTTCATTAATTTTAATGTAAATTTTTTTAATTTTGCTCCAAAAGAATCTTAGAAAACTTACCTAACCCTATTATAACAAGAACAATTTACTTTAGCTTAACCCAACTAAATATATTTTACATTTGTTTACAATAATTTAATACTAAATACAGTGAAATATATTTTTTTTCGTTAGGTTATGAATGATTTTGGCGAAATTATTGCATACACAAATTTTCGCTTGTTTTATATGGCAAAATGAGCGTTGCTATTTAAGCCAAGATCGCAAGTTCTGCCTATTCGGCACGACAGATACAAGGAAAATGGTATCAGAAAGTTAGAAAGGTGAAGGTTTATAACGTAAAGGAGGCAGTTAACGTAAGATATCAGCAACTGTTGGTAGAAAGATGGGCTAGTGAGAATATAGGCAATGATTTTCAAGAGGAAAGTGGGTAGATTTAAGAAGGCTATGTTAGTGTTTAGAAGAATTTTGTGGATATAGGAGGGTGGGTGTGGAAGGGAAGTGGAGCGATTCGTGGAATGATGAGGTAGAGTAATAAGAGAGAAAAAAGTTAGCATATGAGAGGTTTCTTCAAAGTAGAAGTGATACAAGGAGAGAGGAGTACATGGAGTAAAATAGAGAAGTTAAGAGCGTTGTGAAGGAATGTAAAAGGAGAGCAAATGAGAGAGTGGGTGAGATGCTGTTAACAAATTTTACTGAGAATATGAAAAAGTTCTGGAGTGAGATAAATAAGTTGAGAAAGCCTAAAGAACGAATGGATCTGACAGTTAAAAAAAAAAAAGAGGATAGTTATTAGAAGACGAGTTGGAGGTACCGGGAAGATGGTGGGAATATTTGAAAAAAATTGCTAAATGTTGATGAAGATAGGTTTGCTGTGACTTTGTGCATTGGTCAGGGAGGGATAACACCTTTTAGGATTGAGGAAGAGCCAGATGCGAGTCTTGGGGGAGGTGCGTAATGATGTGGATAGAATGAAGAGGGGAAACCAGCTGGGATTGACGGGATCAAGACAGAAATATTAAAAGCAGATAGGGACATAGTTTTGAAATGTTTGGTTTTATTTAATTAATGTAAGAAAGAGAGGAATGTACCTAGGGACTGGCAGGGAGTATGCATAGTTCCTTTGTATAAAGGGAAAGAGGACAAACAGAGTTGTAAGAATTATTGGGAATAGCCTGTTGAATATACCATGCAACTTATATGGTAGAATTATTACTGAAAGAATTAAGTGTAAGAAAGAGAGCAGGATCGCAGATGAACAGGAATGCTTCAGGAAGAGTAGGGGATGTGCAGACCAAGTGTTTACAGTGAAACATATAAGTGAACAATATTTAGATAAGGATAAAGATATTTGTTGACTATGGATCTGGAAAAGGCATATGACTGGGTGGATAGGAAAACAATGTGGCAGATGTTGCAAGTGTATGGAATTGGTGGTAGGTTACTGAAAGCAGTTAAGTTTGTATGAGGATAGTGAGACTTAGGATATGCCGGAGAGAGAAAAATTATTTCCCAATGAAAGTAGGCCTTAGATAGGGATGCGTGATGTCACCATGTTTGTTCAATATATTTATGGACAGGGTTGTGAGAAGTGAATGCTCGGGTGTTGGAAAAAGAAAATAATGCAAAGTGGGAGTTATCCTAGTTTTTTTTTTTTTTTTTGCTGATATTGTGTTTTTGGGAAATTATGAAGAGAAGTTGCAGAGGGTGATGGACGAATTTGGGAGGGTGTGAAAAAGAAAGTAATTAAAAGTGAACACAGGAAAGGGCGAGGTGAAAGACTGGATATCAGATTGGAGGGAGGAACGGAATGTGGAAGAAGTGAATGCATTCAGATATTTGGGAGTGGACTTGTCAGCAGATGGGCTTATGAAAGACCAGGTGAAAGATAGAACTGACGAGGGGAAAAAGGCGAGTGGTGCACTGAGAAGTCTGCGGAGGCAAAGAACGTTATCCATGAAAGCAAGAGGAGGAATGTACGAGAGCATAGTTGTACCAACGCTCTTACATGGATATGAAGCATGGGTGGTGAATGTTGCAACAAGGAGAAGGCTGGAAGTGATGGTGGAAGGTGATGGCTGGAAGTTGATGGTAGTAGTTGTAGTGATAACTGTGGCAGTTGTGGTTGTGATGGTGATTAGAATGGTTGTGGTGTTGGAGGTAGTGGGAGGGGGGGGGCGGTCTGTCGGTTGTGGTGACCGTGGTAGTGAGAGTGGTGATGGTGGTGATGGTAGTGATGACAGTGATGGTGGTGATTGCAGTGATGATGGTGATGATAGTGATTACCTTGATATCTTGTTTATTGAAAATATTTGAAATTCCTTTGTTTGATTCATTATTAGTGTTCATACACTTGAGTTTTATACAGTTTGAATTCAGTAGAGGTTAATTATCTTCTACTGACTGATGAAAGAAACTGACTGACCATACAAGAAGAGAGAAAGACATTTATTGTTTCATGTTCCTATATAAGCACTTGATATGGTAGAGTACATTAGTGTAGGGTATATATCTATTGGTTGAGGAAACACGCCTAATATTGTATATTTTATTATTTAAGAAACTAAGCGGAGTGTAATAGGAGGTAATTATTATATTAACAAGGGAGTAAGACAAGGTGGCAGAAGCAGCTCGTTACTTCCGTTCCTTTTCTCTACAAATACCTTCTCTACATTTCTCCTTTATCGTTTTGCATATCTCGCCAAACGTATATTCCCACTCCAGTATAGCAATAATATGCAATAACGACAAGATGACGAATTAGACACATTTGCAACATGTCTAATTCCTCTCAACATTGCTTTTTAAATCATATATTGGTGATGTAATTGAAGTTATTGATTCTATGGAAATGTAATATGGGTTATACTTTCTCAGAGTAAATGTCATTACATTTGCAGATGTTTGTTCTTTTGGCTGATTCAAAGGAACAAATACAAACATTAATTCATTGTTTAGGTGAAAACTGCATTATTTAAAGTTACAAATTAACACTGGTCAAAAAATATTCTAAAATATGTAAAAAGTTGGATAATAATAGCAGCCAGTATGAAATTGTGGAACATTTTAAATATTAAGTTATAAAAAACTTTGATTTGTTAGATAACATGTTGAAAAGAGACTAAATGTACTTTATTCAAAATCGAATTCTATTTTAGACATTTTAAAAAGATTTGTTTTAAACATTATGTAACTTTGATAGAAGTTAAGAGCTTTAAATCATTGATCGAAAAGAATTCGTTATATTTTTTTAATTTTGACCTGTAAAGCAGATGTAATGTATCATATTTTTCAGATTCTCATTCATAAATACTATTATTTTTTAAATGATTTTGAATCTAGTATCTAGAATAAATTAAAAAAAAAAAACTTTGAATTAACTACAAATATAATTTGCAATGAACAGCTCAGAAAAGTATTGAGGAAATAAAATGGTTATGACCATAACTATAATTTTTAAATTGGCGGACTAAGACCCACGTCAGGAAACACTTGTCCTGTTCCCTGAGAACTCTGACCTAACCTAATGTATAGTACAATAGTACGTAATTTTGCCAGGGTATATGTAATGTGTGAGTTTATATTGTACAGTTTATTAGGAAAGTGTATTGATTGATCTGCCATTTCCATTTTACCTTTTCCTGCCTCTTTACATTCGTTCTTCCTACCTTTGTTCCTGCTTCTTCTTCTTACATCCTTCTACCTTCATTCTCACCCCATACTTTCCTTCGCTACTTATTTAATTCTCGCTTAATTTTACTCGTCCTTTAAGTCATTCTTCATCACTCTGTAAACCCCGTTTTATTTTCTTCCTCCTACCCCCTCTTAGTCCTCTTCATTTTCCCTTCCTTCGTGTCCTCTCTAAAACTCCATTCCTCCTCACATTTTCAGTTCTTCCTCACTTGTGCTATTCTCCCTCTCCTCCATTGTTCACTCATTCCCCTTATTTACCATTCTTCCTTCCCTTATTCCTTTCCTTCAACATTGCTCATCACATGACAACGAGAATGAGAAATGTCACCAGGCTGGCTGCTGCTGCACTGTGACCTGAGTCACCAGGTTGCATGCTGCTACTGCTGCTGCCGCTACACTGTGACCTGAATCACCAGGCTGCCTGCTGCTGCTGCTACACTTCCTGTTTAAGTACTTGGCTTACTAGAGGTCATTAGCCCAAGTCTCTGAGTTAATTGGATACCATTAGTCAAGAACACTTTAATCCCAAACATTGACCAAAGTGAACTCCTAGTGTGTATATTCTGCGAAGTATACTCTTCATTATGTATGCACTGAGGAACATATTCCTGTTAGTGAATGTACACTGAGATACAGCCTTATTTATACCTTTCAGTTTGCATACATTATATATACACACATATGAAAATGTGTATAAGCTAAATTATTCATTTCTCAGTGTATATTCACTGATCTGTCTCTCTCTGTCTGTCTCTGTCTCTGTCTCTCTATCTCTGTGTTGTCTCTCTGTATCTGTCTGTCTCTGTCTGTCTGTCTCTCTCTGTCTCTCTCTGTCTCTTTGTCTCTGTTTCTCTCTCTCAGCTTCTGATGCAGATTTAGCAAAGCTGAGTGGCTGAATATTTCCATCCAAGGCCGAGGGACTGAACATTACCGACAGTGCTGAGGGATTGATTACCTCAACTTACCTATCAACTTTTTCCAGCATCTACAATATTTATCCTTGAGATCAGACTAAAAAAAAAAAGAAAAAAAAAAAACACTGGTTGGTTAAACTTTCCCACTCCTAAAAATAGTTACTTGTTACACTAGTATTCATCAATTGTCTGTGTTGTATACATTAATGTAATTGTACACATTTTTGTATATTTTTGGACATAAATGTCTGTGTATTTTCTGCTATTTACGGAGATACACCTCTCGCGGTTTATGAGACGTTCGTCACTCGATTTATATATTGAGAAGTACATCTCTGTTTATATAATGAGAAGTATATATCCGTTAATATAATGATAAGTACACATCTCGGTTTATATGATAACTTATACCTCTAGGTTTATATAATGACTTTCACCTCTCGGTTTATATGCAGAGATGAATAGCTGTGTACACATCTGCAATGAAACTTACACCTTTCGGTGTAGGAACCGTGTCCTACACCTGCATACGTATCGTGACGCACAACTGTGTTCCTGTTGTGACGTACGTCTGTTTACGTACCGTCACATACACCTCTCAGAAAATGTACAATGACACACTTCTCAGTGTTCATTTCTTGACTTGCCAAAATCAATATTCTACCTTGCTAATTGTCAGCTATGTTGTTTCCCTTGTACAAGGTTCCAGCAACGAGCGTAGTTACCAAGATATAGTTGTACTGGGATCAAGGATACTCTCGGGGGACCTTTTTCATTCGATGAATCTTATCACATGTGAGGCTGTCATAAAAGCCTAGAGGAAGAGCCTAGGAAAGAAATGTCGCCTCCAGGAGGACAGCTAGTGACAGAGAATATCAGGTGATCAAGTACACAGCTGAATATTCAATTCACTCTCTGACTGGGAAGTAAAAAAAATATTATCTCATAGCTTTGACATTTGCTCAAGTTAGAGTATGTAGGAAAGAGGGAAATTTTTTCCCAGTAAAAGTAGGCCTTAGACAAGGATGTGTGATGTCACCGTGGTTGTTTAATATATTTATAGATGGGGTTGTAAGAGAAGTAAATGCGAGGGTCTTGGCAAGAGGCGTGGAGTTAAAAGATAAAGAATCACACACAAAGTGGGAGTTGTCACAGCTGCTCTTTGCTGATGACACTGTGCTCTTGGGAGATTCTGAAGAGAAGTTGCAGAGATTGGTGGATGAAATTTGGTAGGGTGTGCAAAAGAAGAAAATTAAAGGTGAATACAGGAAAGAGTAAGGTTATGAGGATAAAAAAAAGATTAGGTGATGAAAGATTGAATATCAGATTGGAGGGAGAGAGTATGGAGGAGGTGAACGTATTCAGATATTTGGGAGTGGACGTGTAGCGGATGGGGTCTATGAAAGATGAGGTGAATCATAGAATTGATGAGGGAAAAAGAGTGAGTGGTGCACTTAGGAGTCTGTGGAGACAAAGAACTTTGTCCTTGGAGGCAAAGAGGGGAATGTATGAGAGTATAGTTTTACCAACGCTCTTATATGGGTGTGAAGCGTGGGTGATGAATGTTGCAGCGAGGAGAAGGCTGGAGGCAGTGGAGATGTCATTCTGAGGGCAATGTGTGGTGTGAATATAATGCAGAGAATTCGTAGTTTGGAAGTTAGGAGGAGGTGCGGGATTACCAAAACTGTTGTCCAGAGGGCTGAGGAAGGGTTGTTGAGGTGGTTCGGACATGTAGAGAGAATGGAGCGAACAGAATGACTTCAAGAGTGTATCAGTCTGTAGTGGAAGGAAGGCGGGGTAGGGTCGGCCTAGGAAGGGTTGGAGGGAGGGGGTAAAGGAGGTTTTGTGTGCGGGGGGCTTGGACTTCCAGCAGGCATGCGTGGCGTTGTTTGATAGGAGTGAATGGAGACAAATGGTTTTTAATACTTGACGTGCTGTTGGAGTGTGAGCAAAGTAACATTTATGAAGGGATTCAGGGAAACCGGCAGGCCGGACTTGAGTCCTGGAGATGGGAAGTACAGTGCCTGCACTCTGAAGGAGGGGTGTTAATGTTGCAGTTTAAAAACTGTAGTGTAAAGCACCCTTCTGGCAAGACAGTGATGGAGTGAATGATGGTGAAAGTTTTTCTTTTTCGGGCCACCCTGCCTTGGTGGGAATCGGCCGGTGTGTAATAAAATAATAAATATATATTATATATATATATATATATATATATATATATATATATATATATATATATATATATATATATATTTATATATATATATATATGCATGCAGTAAAATCAAAGTAAACAGGTGATATCACAATATGCAGAACAACCACTGAGAAAGAATAGAGAGATTCCAAGCGCTTTCGTAACTTCTCACATTATCAAGGAACTATAAAAACAAAATTCAGCAGGAAATCATATAAGAGCAAGACTACACCTCACAGTCACGCCACAACACCCCACAACACCCGACTCTGTGAAACCACTGATACTCTACCCAAGCATTAAGATTTTTTATTTGTCTAATGTATCATTAAATTCTTCCTAAATTTTATTAATTATAAATCCAATTTACATATAAGAGAATCATAGAATAATAGAATTTATATATAGTTATATATATCATCCTCTTAAAGGGCAAATCCTTGATGTGGAGAAGAGGCTCTTGGTCTAAGGAATTAGACCCTTTGGTCTCCTTCCTCAGACTGAACCTAATTACCTCCTAATTCTCCCTTCCCTATCCCATCCTCCTCATCATCCCCTTCTTTCCCTTTCCTCCCCTTCCCATCCCTCCCTTTTCCCTATCCCATTTGTAGCCTCTGGGGTCTTTCTCTATGGCATTAGGTTTCTAGGTAGGGGGAAGTATGCCGGGGTTCATCCCGCTCGGTGAGGTTCTTAGGCTGTGATGTAGTTTGCCGTGGAATCTGGAGGCGCCGCACTCCCTGTCTGGATTTCCGAGAAATGAGCGGGGTGTCCTGCGGGTGATGGGTGTATCTCCAGAGGCTGCCTGTCTGTTCTGGGAGGTGACAGCCGAAGGAGGAATGCTTTGTGGCGGGTTTCAACCGCCCTCTCTTTTGTCCGCTGAGCTGCCTCCGTAGATGTGAGGTTGCTATCCCGGAGCGCTGGTTTACTGGTGTGATGGGTAGGGTATGGCACGGGTTCCACGCTGCTCCTGCACTGCTTGTGGGCTCGAGGTCCCTCTTTTTTTTTCTTTAAAATAATAAGTAAAAAGTACCATTATCATGGAGTTATGCAGCAACACACCTAAAGCCAATAATAACCCAACAAAAAGCCGCAGTAAGAATAATCACTAAATCCCGTCCCTGGCAACACCCCCCCCCCACTCTTCATAGATCTAAACTTACTCCCTGTTCAGTACATCCACACTTACTACTGTGCAATCTATATCTACAGGACCTTAAATTCCAATATTAACCTTGACCTAAAACGCTTTCTTGATAGTTGTGACAGGATCCACAGGCATAACACCAGACACAAACATCTCTATGACATTCCTCGTGTTCGACTAAACCTTTACAAAAATTCAATGTATTTCAAAGGACCTAAAATCTGGAACACCCTACCTGAAAACTCTAGAACTGCAGACACATTCATCACTTTCAAAACAACAGTTAGAAAACTTATCTCCCTGATACACCCCGACAACTAACTACATGATAACCACCTGGTGGTTCACAATTACTCACTCACCCACTGACTATAAACCCAGAAATACTAATCTTATTCTTAAAATAATAAATCCTAACTAGTCATAAGTTTGCCTATGATACTCCAATATAGACACTTTGTATTGTGCCAAAACAAAAGCATTCACATTGCTAAACTCACAAATTATGATGTAGTCACTTAGCCTTAAGGATTGTCGAGCGAGGCCGAAAAAATTCGGTCTTACGTGTTTTTGGCGCATGTCATACTTCGCGCCCCGCGTGGCCAGCTTCCCGTTCATTAGTTCCAACCAATCACAAGCCTTCCCTGAGCCTCTTCAGCTAAGTACAGTTCGCTTCTGCCGCCTTCCCATTGGTTGAGAGATCAAAATATAAACACTGGTGGCTTGGCTTCACCCACACACGCATTTTTCCCTCCACCCTTACTAATCTACTATTGGATTATACATTCTACAATGTCGGTAAGTACTGATTGTTGTGTTTAGTGCTTACATGAATAGTTTAGGCATATTTTGATATATACCTAAAGTCCGTGTGAAGCATAATATGAGTGTAGCATGCAGTTGAAAAAAGTGCAAGCATTTTAGTCCGAATTATTTCGGTCTAGCGCGAGTTTCCGGGAATGTCCAATTTTAGTCAAATAAATATTTATAAAAAATTTTCAATTGCATATATGAACTCTGTAGTGGTCTGGATTTATACAGGAGGTTTCTATTGTCCTTCCAGTTCCATGAGAGGCTGTTTCATGGGGAGCAGTCAACCAGCAGGTCGAGGTATGTCTGCGTTTCTGAAGACAGTGACTCAGAACCAGAGGTAGACGAACCAGAATTGCTGGATAGTGGTGATGAATACTTGCCACCAGATGCACAGGATGCAGAGATGTCAAGTGATGATGAGGAGGAAGAAAGGAAAGAAAGGCCAGCCAAAAAGCAGAAAGTAATGAGGAAAAAGAAAACTTTAGGATTGAGGAATCCGGATGAGGAAGAGATCCATGAGAATATTGCTCTTCAAAGTAAATCTGTGCATAAAGACTGATAGAAATTGTTTCTCAGACTTCCATCTTTCCATTTAGCAATATAGAATCATTGGTCTTCCAAATGAATCTCAGGAATATAGGGATTGAAACTTGCATCACTTTGCAATTTGGCATTGTTGATATTTGCTTCCTTTTTATATTTTTGTAACAATTAAAAAATGTTTTGATACAAGTTCCATTTATGTTTTTTATATTGCCTGTTTGTATATTAAATTTAAAAAATTGTTTTGGTGTGTTTTATTAACAATTGCAAGTTTGCAACATAATTTTTTTTAATCCCTTTGTCGGGCGCAGCCAAATGTTTTCGGTCTTCGGAGATTAGCAATTGCTCGAAAACTAACCATCAGAAATCAATTTATATGGGATCAGTGACCTTGTATTGAGTTACTCTATCCACCATAGGGAGTTCAGTTCGAATTTCAAATTTTTGGACCCCTTGTATATGTGTAAGTGCTCTAAGTAGATCACTATGCTCAAGACTTGACTAGACTTAAACAAGTGACTGACAAAGTCCTCAAATAAACTAACTTCTTGACCGACTGGCAATCAGAACAGTCTGCTTGAACAATAAAAGAATGCTAAGCCCAATAGCAATATAACAAGCAACTGCTACACAGAATCAAGAACAAGGAGATAATATAACGACACTAAGTAGGGACCATCAGCAGATCCTCCACAAGTCACAAAACTCCATACTACTGAATCTAAGTTCAGCATAAGAAAATCCCGATTTGTGATAATACACAGATACCAGTACAAGTTAGGTCAGAAGCTACAGTCAGGACCTGAGTTGTCAAGTGTCTGCGACACACAACCTCAGTAAAAAACGTCGAAAACCACTAAGTCTATACAATGTTCTGTGAACAGAGTTCTACAGAACTAACAGAAATAATGAGACAGACAATTGTCCAACCCCCAAAGAGAGTCTAGACCAGACTGAATACTTCAGGCGAGGTGAGGACCCCCCCCCCCCCCTCGATCACGTGATAGCTCCGTGGACAGCTGCGCTGGGAAAAACAGAAGCCGGCATTTCTAACGAGCCACAAGCGATAATTACAATAGTTAGACAATCAAGACTTGAACGAGCACATAATATGTAACATCCTCCCTAAAAAACATAACTACGTCAAATAATATTATAAAGCAATATATCACGATTTAGCTATTTGGGAAAAATATAAGCAGTATAAAATTATTTTAAAAGATAATTATATATACATAATCATTACAACCCATTCAGGGGTTGCAACACCCTCGCAACACGACAAACGGTTGCACTAGGAGTTGCATTAATGTCTTTCACATTACTGATTACTCAGGTTACATTACTAACAATATAATTTAAAAACATTAATCAGAGTCACTCTTGTGCCAAGCACTTCTATAATTTCACAGCGTCTATACACTAAGATATGCCCTTAGTATTAAGGCAGTAGACAGTATCGTATCTCCGCATACTCGTGGTTATGTACATCAGTGTAGACAGGATAGCGTATACAAGTGGGATGTTGAGGCCGAACATAGAGTAGACAGCATAATAGTCTGTGTTATAGACAGGAGACAGCATTCCACTCTTAAGTAGTGGTTGTGGAATGCGAGGCAGTATGGACATCTGAGTATGAAACAGCTTAATTAAAAAATTAAGGTGTGTAATGATGGCAGGGGGGTCTGCGGCAGGACAGTGTTGCGCCACACGCAGTAACATCGCCCACACAACACTACCCACTCAACACCGCTTCTACCTCCTCCCTCCCCACACATCTCATCACTGCTGTGAATATAAAATATAATAATTAGACATGGTATATAAAATTAATATGGGCTGGAGGGATTAAGTTACTTTACTGAATATGACATAGCAAGTAACAAAAGGTATTTGGGTATTAAAATTACGTAAATTTTAAAAGGGAAGTGCCCAATACTCGTCAAAATGTTCCAAGGACACCACAAGAGTAGAGCTTCTTTCTCAATAGGGGCATAATTTTACTGGTGTCGTTTGAGTTAAATAAATAGTAACTTATAGGATGGAGAATATCAGTGGATGTTGACTGTTGGAGCAGCACAACACCCACTGCATTAATCACTCGCCTCTATATTTTAAAAAGGGAAGATTAAAATTTAGGACTCTTCACAAGAACAGGGGAAAGCAGATGCTTCAACCTTTGAACAAATCTGAACAATCACTATCCAATGTACTAAACTTTGCTACTAATAAAACATGTGAGAGGTGCAGGTGGGGTGTGTTTGCTGGCTTGCCTGTCACTTAAACACACGTGGCAACGTCCACATGATCAGGCTCTGTTTCCTTCATCTTTGGCCAAGTAAAATGTTTTGCCAGTTTACCGAGTGTCTTCTTGACACCCAAATGTCCTCCTATGGGACTATTGTGAGCAAAATCAATGGTTTGTTCACGAAATGTATCTGGTAACACTACAAGATGCTTGACTGTGGTGGAAACACTATCAGCTGCAACTTACTTGTTTTTTTCTCCATCAGTACACAATTACTATATTAGTAACAATTATCTAGATCCTTTGCTTCACTCTCAGTAAGCTATATCTCTCAGTCTTTCCAGTGACTGATCAACAAACTGATCTTGATTAAATCATCATGAGTTAAAATTTAACGTCAGTTGTGTCCTGACTAGGTTGATGACCGGGGGGAGTCAGTGTTTTTAAAGATCCTGGGGGCAGAGCGTCACTAAACAACATATTCAAGCCCAAACATTGTCATCCACTAACTCAACAGAGACAAGGATGGTTGTTGAATCTTTGACATAGCTCTAGTAATTGCGCTGAGAGGAAATAAAATAGGTTTTTCTCTACAAGCTTCAATGGCATAATTATCATCAGTGTTTTTCAATCACAAGTGGTTCTTTACATATACCAGCATAAAGGATATCGTTCCCTATCAACAAATCCACTGACCTTGATGGAAATACGCACTGGATTACCCACTGAAATATAACCAGATAATAGCTTGTTTCAATATAAACTTTGTGCAAAGGTACTTTTATTTAAAAGCCCCACCAAGGCTTCTAACAATACATCTATCCTGCAATTTGGTTTCACAGTTATGGGCAGTACATCTTTTCTTAATAACGTGAGATAAACTGCCCGTGTCTCTGAAGTAATTATCTCAGAGTGATTCGTCAAATCCTACTTTACCTCTCGAAAAGTAAGGACTCAAACGCTGAACGAATCTTTTCGTCAGATACACTTTCTGATGCTAGTCATCTATCCTGAGTAACATTATCTAAAACAGTAGGATCAGAGATATTACTAGGATTTTGGTGCCTTTGTTGCTCGGAAGAAGATACGACTTGGGGCGCCAGCCGCCCCCGACTGCTTCTCGTATCTCTTCTAACTTATAGCAATACTCTCTGCATGTCCTTTTCTGTTACAATTTTGTAATTTAACTTCTTCTTCTCGATATCAGATTTCTGTCTAGCCACAGAGACAGATTCAGGATTGTGAGTTTTCCTGGTAAAGGTACGAAAGTTACAGTAGTAGGTACATCAGGCCGGCAATGAGCAGCTGATTTAGGTTGCCAACTTCTAGGACAATTTTTAGTTACCTTGTTTCTCTGTGTTTTAGTACGTACAAGTTTGTAAGAAATCTCGTAATTGTCTGCTAATGCTGCCCGTTTCCGAATATCCGAGGTAGTATGATCGATCAGATATTCTTGTATGTCAGCAGACATACAGTTGTTAAACTCTTCGTGTAGTAACAACTGAACGAGACTGTTGTAGTTGTTACACCTGGCAGACCTACACCACCTCTCAAATGCAACTTTTTTCTCCCGCGCAAACTCTACACAAGTTTGATCTTGTCGTCGTTGTAACGTACGAAATGCACTTTGATAACTTACAGGTAACAAATTATATGTCTCTAGAATAGTTTGCTTGACAGCGTCATAACTAATGTACTTGGCAAATGGTAAAGCAGCAGTACAAGTTTAAGCTCTTCCTGTCAAAGCTGTGTGCAACTAGGTAGCCAAGTGCTTACGTGGCCAGTTCATAGCACGTGCCTGGTTCTCAAACACATCAAAATAGGTGTCTAAGTCACTCTCAAAAAACTTAGGGACCATGGATGCAGCTTTCTGTACATTAAATGTGTCCTGTGATCTATCAGTCTGTTGTCTTCCCAGATGAACATTTTCTCTCTTGAAATTTTTCTTCGTTCAATTTCCTCTGTGCCTCTGTTTGTGCAGTCTGCAACATAATGACGTTCAAACCTCTCAAACTGTTCCTGAGAGATAGGCCATGGATAATGGAGGAGTAAGAATCTAACGTGGTCTGGGACGGTCCTTTGGTCGGACACTTCGTCCGCCATCTCTAAAGAGTCTAGATCTGGTCTAGGATAAGTAGATACAGGTGTAGCATACACTGTACTAGTATTAGGCTGAGATCCAACCAGCTATACTCGTACTATTTGTCGTGAGGGGGGAAGGCAGAAGCGGATGTTCATTAGCCTTAGATGCTTTTCTTCATCAAATAGTCATACTTCCCCATTGTGACACTAGGCCCTTTTGAATCTGATCATATTCAGTCATCTCTGTATGACAGGAAAAATATATCTTTATCAATGCTCTGACAGTTTCTGCGGTGTAATTCCCGTTATACGTCACACCGAGATATTGGTACTCGCTAACAGTCTGAAGTTTTAATATACTTAACTCAGACAAAGTCAGAGTATCAGTTAACTAAGTAGGGACCCTCAGCAGATCCTCCACAAGTCACAAAACTCCTATACTACTGAATCTAGTTCAGCATAAGAAAATCCCGACTGTGATAATACACAGATACCAGTACAAGTTAGGTCAGAAGCTACAGCTCGGGCCTGAGTTGCTCAGAGTGTCTATGCGACACACAACCTCAGTACAAACGTCGAAATCACTAAGTCTATACAATGTTCTGTGAACAGAGTTCTACAGAACTAACAAGAATAATGAGACAGACAATCTGTCCAAACCCCCAGAGAGTCTAGACCAGACTGAATACTTCAGGCGAGGTGAGGACCCCCCTCGATCCGTGATAGCTCCGTGGACAGCTGCAGCTCGGAAACAGAAGCCGGCAGTCTAACGAGCCACAAGTAATAATTACAGTACTTAGACAATCAAGACTTGAACTGAGCACATAATATGTAACATCCTACCTAACAACATAACTATGTCAAATAATATTATAAAGCAATATATTCACGATTTAGCTATTATCGCAAATATAAGCAGTATAAAATTATATGAAAAGATAATTATATATATACATAATAATTATTGCAACCCATTCAGGGGTTGCAACAAACACTCCGTCCTAGCAGTCTTTTGATCTTGAGAAGGCATATGACACTACTTGGAGGAATAACATTTTAGCTCAGGCCCACTCCTTAGGCCTCCACAGTAATCTACCAAATTTCCTTGCTGCTTTCTTATCTGACAGACAGTTTCGTGTCCGATTTGGCACCTGTTTCTTCAGACTTTGTTCGAGCCGTGGGAGTCCCACAAAGTTGTCCTTAGCACTACCCTTTTTCTCTTGGCCATGAATGACCTACCTTCCGTTCTTCCATCGCATATTTGGTAGTCACTTTATGTGGATGACTTCGCTATAGCTTACGCAGGCGCTAACTGTTGCCTGGTAGCGGCCTCCCTTCAGTGTGCAGCTGACCAAGTTTCCCATTGGGCTACTTTTCATGGATTGCTGTTCATACAGATGGTTCTAAATCTTCTGACGATGTTGGGATCGCAGCAGTGTTCCCTGACGATGTTGCTTCTCCATATTACATATATGTCTCTTTCGACGTTTGTGAACATTTCAGATTCCCTCAGCGCTTTACAAGCCTTTAGACAATTTGATTTCTCTCGTCCATTTGTCCTTCGTATTCAACTTTGGTTGCGCCATGTGGCTAGCAAAAACTAAGACGTCATTTTCTGTTGGGTACTTGGACACATTGATGTGCAGGGCAATGAACAAGGGGATGCTGCTGCGCGGTCAGCTTCCGGTTTCCTATAGAGGTATTCCGTTCAGAGATTATTTTACAGTCATCTCTGCCCGTCTTCGCGGCGGTTGGCAACAGTGGTGGTCAGACATGCACCATAACAAATTGCACTCTATTAAACCGCTTTTAGGTTTGTGACCATCTTCTTACGACCGTTGCCGTACTCGGGAGACTGTACTCTCCCATCTCCGTAGCGGCCACATCCAATTCCTCACTGTGAGGTTTGTCGGGTCCCTATTTCGGTTCTTCACCTTGTTGATTGCCTGGTTTACCAGCGAGCTCGCAGGATTTACCTCCAACGATGCCCCTGCCCTACTGCTCTTACCTTATCTTCCCTCGTGGCAGACGGTCCTGCCTTTGACTTGCAATCACTTTTTGACTTTTTGTCATCAACTGCTTTACTGTACTAACTTTGACACATAGCCATTAGCATCTCTTCCAGTCCTTTTTAAACCCCCTCACCTCTGATCCCCTCTCCACCTAGCTGTTTATAGTTCCGGCTCTATTTCTGCCCCGCAGCGCTGCATGACCCTTGTTGGTTTAGCGCTTTCTTTGATTATAATGCTAATTATATATATATATATATATTATATATATATATATATATATATATATATATATATATATATATATATAACACATACATCCATACTATGAGTGAGGAAGAAGAAAGGAGAGGCAGAGGGGCACTTATGCACAGCAGGAGACCCAATTTTCATCATCCTATTTGTGCAACCTCAGGCTCCACACGGCGCCAAGATGCCTTCAACCTTGAAGCTTGCACAACAGAACCCAGTAGGAGCTGGATTTCTGTTCACATTCCGACGCCCTGGGCTTAATTCTGGCTTGGCCTCGCGATACCTTCATTGCTCTCTGAAGTCTCTCATTATATATATATATATATATATATATATATATATTATATATATATATATATATATATATTATATATATATATATATATATAATAATTAAATATATATAAAATATATATATATATATATATATATTATATATTATTATATATTATATATATAATATATATATATATATTATATATATATATATATATATATTATATATAATATATATATATTAATATATATATATATATATATATATATATATATATATATAATATTTATTATGATATATATATATATATATATATATATTATATAAAATATATATATTAAATATATAATATATATATATATATATATATATATATTATTATAGATATATTTGTTGGTGTGTGTTGTATTATTTATCACAAATCGGTCGTCTCCCACCGAGGCAGGGTGACCCAAAGAGAAAGAAAATCACCAAAAAGAGAAAACTTTCATAATTCAACACTTTCACCACACTCACACATAATCACTGTTTTTGCAGAGGTGCCCAGAATACAACAGTTTAGAAGTATATACGTATAAAAACACACAACATATCTCTCTAAACTGCCAGTATCCCAAACCCCTCCTTTAGAGTGCAGGCATTGTACTTCCCATTTCCAGGACTCAAGTCCGGTTATATAAAATAACCAGTTTCCCAGAATCCCTTCACTAAATATTACCCTGCTCACGCTCCAACAGATCGTCAGGTCCCAAATACCATTTGTCTCCATTTACTCCTATCTAACACGCTCACGCACGCTTGCTGGAAGTCCAAACCCCTCGCCCACAACGCCTCCTTTACCCCCCCAACCTTTCCGAAGGACAAACCCCTCCCCCCCCTTCCTTCCCCCTACAGATTTTTTAAACGCTCTCCATGTCATTCTACTTTGGCCCCTTCTCTCTAAATGACCAAACCACCTCAACAAAACCCTCTTCAGCCCTCTGACTACTACTTTTATTAACTACACCTTCTCCTAATTTTCCCAACTCCGAATTTTCTGCATAAAATTTACCCCACACATTGCCCTTACACAGGACATCTCCACTCCCCTCCAACCGCCTCCTCGCTGCAGCATTTACAACCCAAGCTTCACACCCATATAAGAGTGTTGGTACTACTATACTTTCATACATTCCCTTCTTTGCCTCCATAGATAACATTTTTTGCCTCCACATATACCTAAATGCACCACTCACCTTTTTTCCCTCATCAATTCTATGATTAACCTCATCCTTCATAAATCCATCTGCTGACACGTCAACTCCTAAATATCTGAAAACATAACTTCTTCCATACTCCTCCTCCCCAATTTGATATCCATTTTTTCATTATCTAAACCATTTGATACTCTTTCCACCTTACTCCTTTCTATGTTCACTTTCAAATTTCTACCTTTACATACACTCCCAAATTCGTCCACTAACCTTTGTAATTTTTCTTTAGAATCTCCCATAAGCACAGTATCATCAGCAAAAAGTAACTGTGTCAATTCCCATTTTGAATTTGATTCCTCATAATTTAATCCCACCCCTCTCCCGAACACCCTAGCATTTACTTCTTTTACAACCCCATCTATAAATATTTAAACAACCATGGTGACATTACACATCCCTGTCTAAGACCTACTTTTACCGAGAAGTATCTCCCTCTCTTCTACACACCCTAACCTGAGCCTCACTATCCTCATAAAAAGCTCTTTACAGCATTTATATATATATCTATAATATATATATATAATATATATATATATTATATATATATAATATATATATATATATAATATATATATAAAAATCGGGCCCTTTCTCACCGAGGCAGTGTGACCCGAAAAAGAAGAAACTTTCATCATCGTTCACTCCATCCCTATCTTGCCAGAGGCCTGATTACACTACAGTTTAAAAACTGCAACATATCTCCACCCGTCCTTCAGAGTACAGGCACTGGAGCTTCCACCTCCAGGACTCGAGTCCGGCTAACCAGTTGCCCTGAATTCCTTCATAAATATTATTGTGTTTACACTCCAACAGCACATAGTCATAAAAACCATTTGCCTCTACTCGTTCCTATGTAACAAGCTCACGGAATCTTGCTGGATGTCCCTCTGGAATACTTTTAGAATCCCGCACCTCCTAATATCCAAGCCTCGGATTCTCTGAATAATATTCACACCACAGATATGTATGTATACTGTGTCTATAAGATTTTTAACAAGTGACAGAGCTCCAAGATGGAGCCCCCCAAGATGAAGCCCCCCAAGATGGAGCCCCCCAAGATGGAGGCCCCCAAGATGGAGCCCCCCAAGATGGAACCCTCAAGATGGAGCCCCCAATAGTTGAACCCTTGGTAATAATGAAATGTATTCTGCTATACATTTTTTTTTTCAATTAGAATTACGACATTTTTGTCCATCCTCTGTGACGTGTTGAAACGTTTCGCCATCGTTCCGCGTCGTTTCATTCTTGTCGTGAAGTTTTGCCCTCATTCTCCGTCACTTGCGGCGACGTTTCAATCATTATTCACCATTTGTCGCGACATTTCACCCATCCCCCATAATCTTCTCACGACATCTTTGCTATTCTTCAGTCTCGACCTTCAATTGAAAATTCTTCATGGGGGGAGGGGGGTTGAAGTGCTCTTGATACGAGGAACTATAGCCACACCTTCCACATCCTCGGATCAACCCTGATGACCTCCCAGGCAATTTGACCCTTGCAGGAATTATTTTTTGCCCTACAGTTATAATACAATATTTTCTCGTACAAATTAAATAGCCTTTGGCAACAAGCGGAAGTACCTAAGATATATCACTGAACCTGCTACCCATTTTCATTAAGTAGTATATACATTACCTAGGAAGATAAACCCGCTACCCATTTTCATTAAGCAGTATGCATATTACCTGGGAACATAAACCTGCTGTTCATCTTTACCTGCCAGTAAATATATTCGTTTTAAGTAAGTTTATTCAGGTATACACAAATACAGTTACATAGAATTATCATACATAGCAGCATATGTGTAGAGAACCTAGGATAACCCAAAAAAGTCAGAGTGACTTATTTCCATTGGGGTCCTTTTACCTTATTATTATAATATAAAGGTTATAATATTTTCTTATTATTCTACAATGAAGATAACATCTTATTATCATACTAAAAAGACTATCTACTACACGAGGGTCATTAAGACTACTACAATACGAGGGTCATTACTAGGAATAAGGGAAAATTTACACGTATGTTAGCTAAAAAATAGAAATCATTCCCCTCCCTTTCTGTAGCTACATTCATCAGACACCTTTTGGCACTCTCCTTGAACTGGTTTCATGCTATGACTGGGTTTGACATGTGCGGGTAGTCTTGTTCCATTCCTTTATTGCTGTACAATAAAAGGTGTTTGAAGCCTGGCCAATAACTGTGGGTACTACAAAGTTGGCTCTCTCCCCTTATACTATGATGCTTTGTTCCCAACCTTGACAAAATTGACAGCAAGAATTTTTGGACACTGTGAGCAATTTTTTTAAACATGTTTTAGCTTCAGTTGTTTTACTTCTGCTTCAACATTCAGCATATCCAACTGCTGTAATTCATCCTGGCCTACATGTTCTCTTGGTCCCAGCCCCAGGATGAATCTTACGATTTTGTTCTGGGTGATTTGCAGTCTATCTTTTAGTTTTTTTTTTTTTGTCCCAAGCAGAGGGACCATGAAGAGCAAGCGTAATCCATATGGGATTGTAATAAGGCTAGACATAGGGTCCTGCGAGCCTCATAGGTAGACATGTGCTTGTCTATACAGGGAAATTCATCTGGCATTCGCTTTCTTTACTACACTGTTCCCTATCAATTCTCTGACATGCATGGGTCAAAGGGATTCCCAGATATTTTACTGATGAAACCAAAGTAATGGGCTCCCCCATTACACTGGACATTTAAAATTATTTACCCTTCTTTAGTTTGTTTCGTGCCAAAGAAATGCTTCAGTTTTCCCTAGGTGTAATGTAGTTTTTGTCTACTAACCATTTGCTGCTAGTGTTAAAACATTAGCTATATCTTGTGGGTTTTTACCCGACACTAACAGGGCACTGTCATCTGCATACAGTAGGAGTTTGCACTTGACACTGATAGGCATGTCACTGACATAACATAAGAATAATAAGGGACCCAGAATACTACCTTGGGGAACTCCACATGTTATCGGCAGGGGTTCTGATTCCGTTTTGTTGATTTTGACAATTTGTCTCCTGTTGCTAAGGTAGGACTTAAGCCAGTCTACAGAACCTATACCGATAGCTTGAAGTTTCTTACATAATATATTGTGGTTGACAGTATCGAAGGCCTTTTGCAGGTCTAAGGTTACCATACCTATGAGATTCCCCTTTGACATTTCAGTTCTCAGGTAATCCATCAGATTAATTAGGGAGGTGTCTGTTGAGTAAGATCTTCTAAAGCCTGATTGATAGCTAGGGAGAATGTTGTTGTCATTAAGGTACTTGACTACTTGAGAGTACACCGCCCTCTCTAGAATTTTAGATATACTGAGTATGCTAACAGGCCTATAGTTGCTGACATCAGACCTACTATTTTTCTTGAAGATAGGAGTAACTCTGGTCTCCTTGAACCCCTCCGGTACGGTATTAGTGGTGACTGATAGATTTATTATGTGAGCAATAGGGATTGACAGTTCAGAAGCACCATCTTTTAGGAACTTAGACGGGATGTTATCAGGGCCTGTGCTCTTAGTTGGGTTTAACCTGCTTAGTTCTTTTTGAATAAAGTCATGAGATACACTTACTAGTTGACAACTGTTTGAGGTTACCCCTTTATTGGTATAGTATGTTTGAAACTTATCACCAGGTGAAACTTTTCACCTGGCTGTTGATGATTGATACATGTGCAACAGTTGGGTATCTTTATTGTTGAAACGTTTCGCCTACACGGTAGGCTGCTTCTGTTAAATACAGAGGCAGAAGGTGTAGCAGTGAAAAGATGTACTCATTCCTTCAACCTTGGAGAAGTAGTATTTGAGGTGGTCAGTCCCTCAGCCTGGAGAAGAGTTCAGCTATATGGTCTGGAACGATATGTGTAGGCGAAAAGTTCCAACAATAAGGATATGAATTGTTATAACTATGAGCATAATTTTCTAGGGGTGGACCAGTTAGCCAGTGGGTCATCATTTGACTAAGACCCGCGTCAGGATATACTTATCCTGTTTCCTGACGAACCTAATAACCTGACCTAACAATAAAGATACGCAGCTGATGTATATGTATCTTAAGCTTCAACTTTTTGTATTTTATACCATTTTCAACATCACTTAGCAGTGAACACTACGTTCCTAGCAGTTAGTCGGCTGCTTGGCCTTATCCTGGGGCTCATCGGCTGGATCCCAGTGTATATAAATCACATTACTTGGCTTTCGTGGGCGATCTTGTGTTATTAACCTTCCATGGTAAATAATGAGGGGAAAGTTTCCTTCTATTTTTTCCTTCTTTATACTTTGTCTCCATCCACTTTCTTGACTCCCACTTTCTCACCTTTCATTGGTAGTATCATCACAACAATGGTAAACAGCACCGACAAGTTGCTGAATAAGACACACGTGCAACACTTCGCTGTCCTTATTTAGGCAATATAGATACCAAGATGTACGTGTCTTACCTGGAGTATACCTGAAGAGGATTTCGGGGGTTAAAGCCTCCGCGGCCCCGTCTGTGACCAAGCCTCATTCATCATATCTTATTCATCATCTTTCATACGTTGTGCGTTGAAGCTAGAAAAAGTTCCTCATACTAAAATAATGATATTACTCTCCCCTCCCTTCGACAAAACCTGATTGTCACTCATCCATATCCCCCTCAACCTGACACTCCCGAGGCGATGTATGAACTCAACCAGTTTTTCGTATCCATATGAAAATTGTAAAAGTAATCTCCCTTCTCGTGGAACTGATTTGTTTCCGTCCGATGGAGAGGCAGTCATAAAGCCAAGTGAGATATACTAAAGTGGAAACATTTGGTGAATTGGGTCTTAGTTGTGCAAACATGTGGTAAGGCTTAGTGGAGGTTGTGTGGGGAGGTCTTAGTGCACTTAAGTGAGGCAGCAGCGTAACGAGGCAGTGAAGGCGAAGTGAGGAAGGCCAGGTCTGTAAGCCTCGTAAAGAAGTCATTATAAATCCATTAGCGAGATGCTCATTCTGGGTAGAACCAAGCGGATGGTCATTTATATAATGAGTGAAGCTGGAGAATGACAGTATCTGCTGAACCTCTTGTGTCCCCTATAGTTGTAATTGACGCTGCTACCTCTTGGCAATTCCTCGACTACTTTGAAGAAAGTAAGCCCGAAGGACATGAGAAAAAAAGAAGCAAGCAGAAAAAACTTTTGTTTGAACTAAGTTTGCCCTTTTTTTCAGGCTTGAAAAACTATACTTAAATCGAAACGTTGTTCAGATAAAGGTTTGTTGATTATTCTTGCCTCTGTCTATATAATTCATTGACTGGCAGAAACGTTGGGATTATTCACTTGTTGTGGCACCAAATAACATCTGAGAGCAAGAAGAGGAGGAAACATTGTTATCAGCGGTTTACGTTATCCGAATAAAATGTGTACGTAGCCACCCTTAAGTGACGTGTGGGAGAACTGCACCTGCCTCGCATAGGCCAGTAGGCCTGATGTAGTGTTCCTTCTTTATGTTCATAAAAATTAAACGTGTGGGATAAAGGTACAAGACACCAGCAACAACTGTAGTTCATTTGATATCTTTATTATACACTACTAATCCATCCTATGGGAAATAGTCATAAGATTGCAGAAGTTCATAAAAGTTCTATTAACTGGGCCTAAATATAAAATTCAGTGAGTTACATCACTTGAGTTCCTTGATGCCAGTAAGAGGATTTCGATAGAAAAATACTTTGTAATTTTTATCATCAAATTGATTTGCATATGGGTTCATTTTTTTTGTATTTAAGCACAATGGCGCAGGGAGTGACAGTTATGCTGGCAAAGTTACCAGGTAGACAGGACAACACGAGCTGGTGGTGCAAACTCCTTGATGTACATGAAGCCTTACTATATAAAACAAAACTGCGACTAGCCGAGGGTTCGAACCCATGTCGTTTTTGCCCTCCTCATGGTGAGCGAAAATCACACGACGCTCTAAGCCACAGGACTACGCAATCCTACAACAATCAAGTACTCAGCAGAGCTAGGTGTTTTACCTTCATCGAGGACATACGGTGGTCCTTAAGGTTAAAGCGTCGTGTGATTTTCGCTCACCTTGTGGCGGCCCAAAACGACATAGGTTCGAACCCTCGACTAGTCGCAGTGTTGTTATTGATATATACATATATATATCTATATATCTATATATATCAGCTTGTTACTGGTCTGTTGTGTGTCCTGCTCATAGGAAAAATTGAGAGTTCCATTATGGTGAGTCTATTGGTTTCTGTGATATAAATGGGAGAACAAACTTCCTGGAAAGAATAACCGATTTTTAGACAATCTGAACGATTCAATTTTTTTCAGTCGCGACTCGAAAGAAATTCTCCACCAAGTATAGCTGAGTGACTTTATATACACACACACACACATCATATATATATATATAATATATTATATATATATATATATATATATATATAATATATATATATATATAATATATATTATAAAATGTTAGTCACTCAAAAATCTCTAGTTGGCGATGCATGCAGGGATGAGATAAAAGCTGTAAGCCTTCTCCTGAAAGCTGGCTCCTTGGATCAACGTCTAGCGTTAGCTGGACGCCAAGGATGGTCCGGGTGGG
>NC_069476.1:21734942-21759971 GCF_026875155.1 Cherax quadricarinatus | reverse complement strand
GGATGTATGTAAAGGTAGAAATTTAAAAGTGAACATAGAAAGGATAAGGTGGAAAAGTATCAAATGGTTTAGATAATGAAAAAATGGATATCAAATTGGGGAGGAGGAGTATGGAAGAAGTTATGTTTTCAGATATTTAGGAGTTGACGTGTCAGCAGATGGATTTATGAAGGATGAGGTTAATCATAGAATTGATGAGGGAAAAAAGGTGAGTGGTGCATTTAGGTATATGTGGAGGCAAAAAATGTTATCTATGGAGGCAAAGAAGGGAATGTATGAAAGTATAGTAGTACCAACACTCTTATATGGGTGTGAAGCTTGGGTTGTAAATGCTGCAGCGAGGAGGCGGTTGGAGGCAGTGGAGATGTCCTGTGTAAGGGCAATGTGTGGTGTAAATATTATGCAGAAAATTCGGAGTGTGGACATTAGGAGAAGGTGTAGAGTTAATAAAAGTAGTAGTCAGAGGGCTGAAGAGGGTTTGTTGAGGTGGTTTGGTCATTTAGAGAGAATGGACCAAAGTAGAATGACATGGAGAGCGTATAAATCTGTAGGGGAAGGAAGGCGGGGTAGGGGTCGTCCTCGGAAAGGTTGGAGGGGGTAAAGGAGGCGTTGTGGGCGAGGGGTTTGGACTTCCAGCAAGCGTGCGTGAGCGTGTTAGATAGGAGTAAATGGAGACAAATGGTATTTGGGACCTGACGATCTGTTGGAGCGTGAGCAGGGTAATATTTAGTGAAGGGATTCTGGGAAACCGGTTATTTTATATAACCGGACTTGAGTCCTGGAAATGGGAAGTACAATGCCTGCACTCTAAAGGAGGGGTTTGGGATACTGGCAGTTTAGAGAGATATGTTGTGTGTTTTTATACGTATATACTTCTAAACTGTTGTATTCTGGGCACCTCTGCAAAAACAATGATTATGTGTGAGTGTGGTGAAAGTGTTGAATGATGAAAGTTTTCTCTTTTTGGTGATTTTCTTTCTCTTTGGGTCACCCTGCCTCGGTGGGAGACGACCTATTTGTTGAAAAATAATACATACACACACACACATACATAATATATATATATATATATATATATATATATATATATATATATATATATATATATATATATATATATATATATATTATATATATATATAAATGAGAGACTTCAGAGAGCAATGAAGGTATCGCGAGGCCAAGCCAGAATTAAGCCCAGGGCGTCGGAATGTGAACAGAAATCCCAGCTCCTACTGGGTTCTGTTGTGCAAGCTTCAAGGTTGAAGGCATCTTGGCGCCGTGTGGAGCCTGAGGTTGCACAAATAGGATGATGAAAATTGGGTCTCCTGCTGTGCATAAGTGACCCTCTGCCTCTCCTTTCTTCTTCCTCACTCATAGTATGGAGTATTGTGTTATATATATAATATATAATATATATATATATATATAATATATATATATATATATATATATAAATATTATATATATATATATATATAATTAGCATTATAATCAAAGAAAGCGCTAAACCAACAAGGGTCATGCAGCGCTGCGGGGCAGAAAATAGAGCCGGAACTATAAACAGCTAGGTGGAGAGGGGATCAGAGGTGAGGGGGTAAAAAGGACTGGAAGAGATGCTAATGGCTATGTGTCAAAGTTAGTACAGTAAAGCAGTTGATGACAAAAAGTCAAAAAGTGATTGCAAGTCAAAGGCAGGACCGTCTGCCAGGAGGGAAGATAAGGTAAGAGCAGTAGGGCAGGGGCATCGTTGGAGGTAAATCCTGCGAGCTCGCTGGTAAACCAGGCAATCAACAAGGTGAAGAACCGAAATAGGGACCCGACAAACCTCACAGTGAGGAATTGGATGTGGCCGCTACGGAGATGGGAGAGTACAGTCTCCCGAGTACGGCAACGGTCGTAAGAAGATGGTCACAAACCTAAAAGCGGTTTAATAGAGTGCAATTTGTTATGGTGCATGTCTGACCACCACTGTTGCCAACCGCCGCGAAGACGGGCAGAGATGACTGTAAAATAATCTCTGAACGGAATACCTCTATAGGAAACCGGGAAGCTGACCGCGCAGCAGCATCCCCTTGTTCATTGCCCTGCACATCAATGTGTCCAAGTACCCAACAGAAAATGACGTCTTAGTTTTTGCTAGCCACATGGCGCAACCAAAGTTGAATACGAAGGACAAATGGACGAGAGAAATCAAATTGTCTAAAGGCTTGTAAAGCGCTGAGGGAATCTGAAATGTTCACAAACGTCGAAAGAGACATATATGTAATACGGAGAAGCAACATCGTCAGGGAACACTGCTGCGATCCCAACATCGTCAGAAGATTTAGAACCATCTGTAAAGAACAGCAATCCATGAAAAGTTTGCCCAATGGGAAACTTGGTCAGCTGCACACTGAAGGGAGGCCGCTACCAGGCAACAGTTAGCGCCTGCGTAAGCTATAGCGAAGTCATCCACATAAAGTGACTACCAAATATGCGATGGAAGAACGGAAGGTAGGTCATTCATGGCCAAGAGAAAAAGGGTAGTGCTAAGGACAACTTTGTGGGACTCCCACGGCTCGAACAAAGTCTGAAGAAACAGGTGCCAAATCGGACACGAAACTGTCTGTCAGATAAGAAAGCAGCAAGGAAGTTTGGTAGATTACTGTGGAGGCCTAAGGAGTGGGCCTGAGCTAAAATGTTATTCCTCCAAGTAGTGTCATATGCCTTCTCAAGATCAAAAGACTGCTAGGACGGAGTGTTTGTTGCAACCCTGAATGGGTTGCAATAATTATTATGTGTATATATAATTACCTTTTCATATAATTTTTAACTGCTTATATTTGCGATAATAGCTAAATCGTGAATATATTGCTTTATAATATTATTTGACGTAGTTATGTTGTTAGGTAGGATGTTACATATTATGTGCTCAGTTCAAGTCTTGATTGTCTAAGTACTGTAATTATTACTTGTGGCTCGTTAGACTGCCGGCTTCTGTTTCCGAGCTGCAGCTGTCCACGGAGCTATCACGTGATCGAGGGGGATGTCCTCACCTCGCCTGAAGTATTCAGTCTGGTCTAGACTCTCTTGGTGGTTGGACAGATTGTCTGTCTCATTATTCTTGTTAGTTCTGTAGAACTCTGTTCACAGAACATTGTATAGACTTAGTGATTTTCGCGTTGTACTGAGGTTGTGTGTCGCATAGACACTCTGAGCAACTCAGGTCCTGAGCTGTAGCTTCTGACCTAACTTGTACTGGTATCTGTGTATGATCACAGTCGGGGATTTTCTTATGCTGAACTTAGATTCAGTAGTATAGGAGTTTTGTGACTTGTGGAGGATCTGCTGATGGTCCCTACTTAGTTAACTGATACTCTGACTTTGTCTGAGTTAAGTATATTAAAACTTCAGACGTGTTGGCGAGTAGCCAAATATCTCGGTGTGACGTATAACAGGAATTACACCGCAGAAACTGTCAGAGCATTGATTAAAGATATATTGTTTCCTGCTCATACAGAGATGACTGAATATGATTCAGATTCAGAAAGCCTAGTGTCACAATTAGGAAGTATGACTATTTGATGAAGAAGAAAGAGCATCTAAGGCAGAAAGTATCTGAGCCTAATGAACATCCGCTCATGCCTTCCCGCCTCACTGACAAAATAGTACAGAGTATAGCTGGTTGGATGACTCAGCCTAATACTAGTACAGTGTATGCTACACCTGTATCTACTTATCCTAGACCAGATCTAGACTCTTTAGAGATGGCTGGACGAAGTGTCCGACCTAAGGACCGTCCAGACCACGTTAGATTCTTACTCCTCCATTACCCACTGGTCCTATCTCTCAGGAACAGTTTGAGAGGTTTGAACGTCTCATTATGTTGTAGACTGCACAAACAGAGGCACAGAGGAAATTGAACGAAGAAGATTTCAAGAGAGAAAATGTTCATCTGGGAAGACAACAGACTGATAGATCACAGGACACATTTAATGTACA
The DNA here is from genome assembly GCF_026875155.1 of Cherax quadricarinatus. Classification (NCBI taxonomy): domain Eukaryota; kingdom Metazoa; phylum Arthropoda; class Malacostraca; order Decapoda; family Parastacidae; genus Cherax; species Cherax quadricarinatus. The sequence goes on along the minus strand of NC_069476.1, from coordinate 21,755,987 downwards.
GAAAGCTGCATCCATGGTCCCTAAGTTTTTTGAGAGTGACTTAGACACCTATTTTGATGTGTTTGAGAACCAGGCACGTGCTATGAACTGGCCACGTAAGCACTTGGCTACCTAGTTGCACACAGCTTTGACATAAAGCTTAAACCTTGGTACTGCTGCATTACCATTTGCCAAGTACATTAGTTATGACGCTGTCAAGCAAACTATTCTAGAGACATATAATTTGTTACCTGTAAGTTATCAAAGTGCATTTCGTACGTTACAACGACGACAAGATCAACATGTGTAGAGTTATGCGAGGAGAAAAAAGTTTGCATTTGAGAGTGAGGTAGGTCTGCCAGGTGTAACAACTGACCACAGTCTCGTTCATTTTACTACACAAGAGTTTAACAACTGTATGTCTGCTGACATACAAGTAAACTGATCTATCATACTACCTCGGATATTCTGGAAACTGCAGCATTAGCAGACATAACGAGATTTCTTCACAACTTGTACATACTACGTAAAAACACAGAGAAACAAGGTTAACTAAAAATTGTCCTAGAAGTTGGCAACTAAATCAGCTGCTCATTGCCGGCCTGATGTACCTACAACTGTAACTATCGTAACTTTACCAGGAAAATCACACAATCCCTGAATCTGTCACTGTGGCTAGACAGAAATCTGATATCGAGAAGAAGAAAGTTAAATGTACAAATTGTAACAGAAAAGACATGCTAGAGAGTATTGCTATAAGTTAGAAAGAGATACGAAGAAGCAGTCGAGCGGCTGGCGCCCCCAATTCGTATCTTCTTCCGAGCAACAAAGGCACCAAAATCCTAGTAATATCTCTGATCTTACTGATTAGATAATTGTAACTCAGAGATAGAATGACTAGCAACAGAAAGTGTATCTGACGAAAAGATTCGTTTAGCGATGAGTCCTTACTTTTCGAGAGTAAAGTAGGATATTGACGAATCACATCTGAGATAATTTACTTTCAGAGACACTGGGCAGTTATCTCACGTTATTAAGAAAAGATGTACTGCCCATAAAAACTGGATGATACCTATTGCAAGATAAGATGTATTGTTAGAAGCCTATGGGTGGGGCTGTATAAAAGTACCTTTGCACAAAGTTTATATTGAAACAAGCATATAAAACTGTTATATTTCAGAGTGGGTAATCCAGTGGCGTATTTCCCATCAGGTCAGTGGACTTGTGAAAGGGAACGATAGCCTTTATGCTGGATATGTAAAGAACCACTTGGTGATTGATAATAACACTGATGATAATTATGGGCCATTGAAGCTTGTAGAGAGAAACCTAATTTAATTTCCCTCAGCGCAATATACAAGAGCTAAGTCAAAGATTCAACAACCATCCTGTCTCCTGTTGAGTTAGTGGAGACAATGATTTGGGCTTGAATATGTTTTTTAGTGACGCTCTGCGCCCAGGGTCATTACACTGACTCCCACCCGTCTTCAACCTAGTCATGACACAACAGACTAAAATTTCTAACACATAGAAGATTTAAATCAAGGGAACAGTTTTGATTGAACCGTATCAACAGGATAAGACTGAGATAAATAGCATATACAGAGATAGAAGCAAAGGATCTAGATAATTGTTACTAATAAAAGTAATTGGTGTACTGACGGAGAAAAATACATGAAAGTTGACAGCTGATAGTGGTATCCACCACAGTCAAGCACAAGCAGATGTACCAATACATTTCAAGACAATCCTTGATTTATGCTCACAAAAGTCCCCTAGGAGGACATTTAGGGTGTCCAAGAAGACACTCGGTAACCTGGCAAAAACATTTATACTAGGCCAAAGTAAGAAGGAAAACAGATAGCTGAACATGTGCGAACTAGCCACGTGTTCCAAGTGAACAGCATAAGCCAAGCAAACACCCCTCCACCTGCACCTCTCACTAAGTTCAATAGTAGCAAAGTAAGTAGAACATCTGGACTAGTGTCTGTTCAGATTGTTCAAAAGGTTAAAGCATCTGCTTTCCTCTGTTCTTGTGAAGAGTCCTAATTTCAATCTTCCCTTTTTACATATAGAGGCTAGTGATTATGCAGTGGGTGTTGTGCTGCTCCAACAGTCAACATCCACTGATATTCTCCATCCTATGTTACTATTCATTTAAGCTCAAACGACACCAGAAAAATTATGCCACTATTGAGAAAGAAGCTCTAGCTCTTGTGGTGTCCTTGGAACACTTTGACGAGTATTTGGGCACTTCCCTTTTAAAATTTACGTAATTTTAATACCCAAATACCTTTTGTTACTTGCTATGTCAAATTCAGTAAAGTAACTTAATCCCTCCAGCCCATATTAATTATATATACTCATGTCTAATTATTATATTTATATATTCACAGTAGTGATGAGATGTGTGTGAGGAGGAGGTAGAAGCTGAGTGTTGAGTGGGTAGTGTTGTGTGGGCGATGTTACTGCATGTGGCGCAACACTGTCCTGCCGCAGACCCCCCTGCCATCATTACACACCTTAAGCTGTTTCATACTCAGATGTCCATACTGCCTCGCATTCCACAACCACTACTTAAGAGTGGAATGCTGTCTCCTGTCTATAACACAAGACTATTATGCTGTCTATTCTACTATGTTCGAGCCTCAACATGCCCTACTTGTATACGCTATCCTGTCTCTACACTGATGTACATAACCACGAGTATGCAGAGATACGATACTGTCTACTGCCTTAATACTAGGGGCATATCTTAGTGTATAGACGCTGTGAAATTATAGAAGTGCTTGGCACAAGAGTGACTCTGATTAATGTTTAAATTATATTGTTAGTAATGTAACCTGAGTAATCAGTAATATGAAAGACATTAATGCAACTCCTAGTGCGACCGTTTGTCGTGTTGGGGGGGGGGGGTGTTGCAACCCCTGAATTGGTTGCAATGATTATTATGTATATATAATTATCTTTTCATATAATTTTATACTACTTATATTTGCGATAATAACTAAATCGTGAATATATTGCTTTATAATATTATTTGACGTAGTTATGTTGTTAGGTAGGATGTTACATATTATGTGCTCAGTTCAAGTCTTGATTGTCTAACTACTGTAACTATCGCTTGTGGCTCGTTAGACTGCCGGCTTCTGTTTCCGAGCTGCAGCTGTCCACGGAGCTATCACGTGATCGAGGGGGGGGTGTCCTCACCTCGCCTGAAGTATTCAGTCTGTTCTAGACTCTCTTGGTGGTTGGACAGATTGTCTGTCTCATTATTCTTGTTAGTTCTGTAGAACTCTGTTCACAGAACATTGTATAGACTTAGTGATTTTCGACGTTGTACTGAGGTTGTGTCGCATAGACACTCTGAGCAACTCAGGTCCTGAGCTGTAGCTTCTGACCTAACTTGTACTGGTATCTGTGTATTATCACAGTCGGGGATTTTCTTATGCTGAACTTAGATTCAGTAGTATGAGAGTTTTGTGACTTGTGGAGGATCTGCTGATGGTCCCTACTTAGTGTCGTTATATTATCTCCTTGTTCTTGATACTGTGTAGCAGTTGCTTGTTATATTGCTATTGGGCTTAGCATTCTTTTATTGTTCAAGCAGACTGTTCTGATTGCCAGTCGGTCAAGAAGTTAGTTTATTTCTGGACTTTGTCAGCCACTTGTTTAAGTCTAGTCGAGTCTTGAGACATAGCGAACTACTTAGAACACTTATGCACATACACAAACTTACTTGTACATATTTGTAATATCTTATTACATGTTAATGTACCAGACGGTACTTATGAATTATAAATGTGATATGTGCTTTCAGCACAATACTACTGTACACGAGAAAAGTGATATTATTTTAATTACTGTGATTAATTTAATTTGATATACGCCTAGACAACTTAATGACTAATAAATTTATTAAATTTTAATTTCTCTAGTTAGTAGCCTACCAGTTGTAATCCTGAAGCACTATTGAATCATACTGAATTCTAATGGATAATTGGACAAGGATACTGACTACTTGTTACGAAAACCCAGTAACAGGCTGGATGCTAGAAGGGCAGTCCTTTCTAGTATTCACTGGAGATCTCTAAGCTTTTAGAATCGCGTTTTTTGTAACAGTGTTTATTAGGAAAGGCATTTCGCACATATACCTAATTGGAGCAAGGGGTCCAAAGTAGAGCGGCCCTTGCAAAAGTCAAATTGGCGAGGAGAAAGACTATTGCGAGTCTCTAAATACCATATCAGACGTCTATTCACCAGTCGCTCCATCACCTTGCAGACTACACTGGTAAGAACAATGGGACAATAGTAAGCGGTATCAAGCCCCGAGGTGCCTGGTTTGCGAAACGGTAGTACAATGGCAGATTTCCATTGTTGAGGGAGAACCCTTCGCGTCCAAATAAAATTGAAAAGACTCAAAAGGACTGTAAGGGCTGTAGAATGCAGATGTTGTATCATACTGATATAAATATCATCAGGCCCAGCTACCGATGATTGGCAAGCGGAAAGGGTATGTTATATGGCTCCATTCTATTAGAAAAGAAGGGCAATTGCTCCATAGTAGACAGACACCAGAAATGAGGGACAGAGGTGAAGTCCTTGGGAGACACGGACAAGATAGTTCCCAATTTCCATGGCTACTTCAAGAGGTTCCGCAACTTTAACACCAGCAACCCTCAAAACGGGAGCTCGGTCTTGAGCGTACTTGCCATAGAACTTAGATGAAGTCGAGGTAATGGTAGACACGTAGTCTTGCCAACAAGTGCGTTTAGCATCGTGTATGATGCAGCGAGCGACTGCTCTTGCCTGCTTAAAATCCGAAAGACGATCTGAGATCCGATTATATCGATAACGGTCCCATGCAGCACGTTTCAAATGCACTGCATGGGTACACGCAGGAGACCACCAAGGCACGCATGTCTGAGAATGCCTGCCTGAGGTTTGAGGAATAGAACGTGACTCTGCGGTCAAAACTAGGATTGAAAACTGGTGCACCAGCTCATCAATAGAGGACGAAGACTGTTTCCCACAAAAAATGGAAAGATAAGAGAATAAGTTGTAATTCGCTCTTCCAAATTGCCAACGGGAGCTACGAGACGGTCGGGAATACATAGTATAAATAAGAAGAATAGGAAAGTGACCACTGTCGTGCAAATCCGGGAGAACAGACCAAGCGCAATCAAATGCTATTGACGAGGAGCAGATAGAAAGATCCATGCAAGAGAGAGACTGAGTGCGAGTCAAAATGGGTGGGAGCACCTGCATTTAAAACATGAAGAGGATGAGAAGTGAGAAGAGTCTGCAACTGATCACCACGGGTCACAGTGGGACCCTCCCCAAAGATAATTGTGAGCGTTAAAATCACCTAACAACATGATGGGCGGTGGCAGAGAAGAGATAAAGAACGCAATATTTGAAATACAGAATGCATGGGAAGGGGAGAGATATAGAGAGCAAACTGTATACCATTTGTGCAAATAAATACGGGCTGCGGTACAATGCAGCAGAGAACGAACAAAGACCTGTTGATACAGTATACCTACATGCACAAGTGCACTGTGCAACAGTTCACAGCCCAAAATGGGTGAATAACAGTTGAACGAATTTTGGGCTCTTGTAGCCCGACACTTACTTGGGAAAACTGGGAGAGCAACACCTGGAGCACTCCTCAATTACCCCTGAGGCCACGAATATTCCATTGTAAGTAAGTCATTCACAAAGATAGGTATGCCAACAATAAGAAGTGATAAAATCTATGGGCTATTAGGGGCAGTGAAGTCAATGTGTGGAGGCAACAGAAAGCGTGTAAGCAAAAAGGAATCAGAATGCTATGCAGGAAAAGATTGCTGCGAGGGTCGTGAGAAATAAGAAGGGGTATAAAGAGGTGAACTGGTGTCCATCGAGGGTTTCGTCTCCGCAATATAGTCGGAGATGGCATCAAGTGTCTCAGCGGATAAGGAAGATGCCGATACCATGACTTCAGAGACAGGTGAAGTAAAGCTAGGAGAGATTGGGGAGACTATGGAGGAAAACAAAGAGGTCTGAGAGGGGAGGGGAGGGGAGTATGAACCTGAAGAGATGCGCTGGCGGGGACAGAAGATTCCTGCAGTGTTACAGGATAGGAAGGAGACTGGAAGGTAACTGGGGAAAGAAGTCAGAGGAGGAACCGTAGAGGGAATCACACGAGGGAGGGAACCTCCACCTTCATGTGAGAGTTAGAAAGGTGGTGAGAACTAGGCACTGAGGTCGAAAAGGAAAGCTGTTGGGGAATTGTAAGCACCAGAGTGCGAAGAGACATGGACTAATAAGACAGGTTCAACTTCGCAGGTGACAGGCACGAAGAAGCAGGCGTGCAACACCTTGCAGACTGAGAAACTAGTGGGCGAGAAGATGAGGTAGGAATAGGTAAGGAGGTGGGGGTTTCAAAGGGTAAAACCACAAAAGAATTAGAGATGGGGGTGACCCCAGAAGACATGACACTGGTGGAACTGGTAGGCAGGAAAACTGCCAAGTTTGAAGGTCTCCTATCTACTCGAGAATAAGGGACACGAGGAAGATTCCTTTGAAGGCGGAGCCGAGAGACAACCATAACATACTGCCTTTGCTCTCCTTAAGACCTGACACTGGCGGGAAAAAGGTGGTGGTTCATTGTAACTGAGACAAGGGGGGGAAGACTGCAAGACGTATCTGCTGATCTGCAGCACTGCAGATCGGGCACTCTGCCACAGATCGGCAGTGTTTAGCAGGGTGTCCGAAGCACCAGCAATTTCGACACTGTTGGGGAGTAAGGACCACTTTAAGGAAAAAGAATTTAGTTCACCGCATACTTGTAAACATGGTATGTAAAGAAAGTGAGTGTCACGTAGGTCGTTTTTGGATGGAATGAGCAGACATCAAAGAACTGTCGTCAGCAAATAGTCTGAAACGTAGTACCCTAGGCGGCCCGACCTGAAGTAGATGGGAGATCCAAAAACTGTCGCACCATATTCGGGGAAGCCGGACACATAGTTAAAGGCATGCAAGAGGTAGAGGCACTAGTAGAAATGGGCGAAGCCTCAGTACCTGGAGCAGGTGACGAAGCGTCAACAGCAGAAGGTACAGGGGTATGGGAAGAGTCTGGAGAATGATAAAATAAAGTCGGGTCAGAACAGGATTCGAGAACAGAAAGGGGCCAGGGAGGAGGAGGGTTATCATGGAATGAAGACTCAATTCAATTCAAGTTTATTCTCTATAAGGGTTACAATGTGGGGTTTACAGGCTTTGGGTATTGTGTGGTTTAAATGTTATAAAATACTAATTACAGAGGGGGGCCACTAGGACACCTAGCATGGCTAGGCATTTCGGGCAGACTTAGCCTTAAGGATTTAATGTTAAGAATTAATCTAAGTGACTACATCATAATTTGTGAGTTTAGCAATGTGAATGCTTTTGTTTTGGCACAATACAAAGTGTCTATATTGGAGTATCATAGGCAAACTTATGACTAGTTAGGATTTATTATTTTAAGAATAAGATTAGTATTTCTGGGTTTATAGTCAGTGGGTGAGTGAGTAATTGTGAACCACCAGGTGGTTATCATGTAGTTAGTTGTCGGGGTGTATCAGGGAGATAAGTTTTCTAACTGTTGTTTTGAAAGTGATGAATGTGTCTGCAGTTCTAGAGTTTTCAGGTAGGGTGTTCCAGATTTTAGGTCCTTTGAAATACATTGAATTTTTGTAAAGGTTTAGTCGATCACGAGGAATGTCATAGAGATGTTTGTGTCTGGTGTTATGCCTGTGGATCCTGTCACAACTTTCAAGAAAGCGTTTTAGGTCAAGGTTAATATTGGAATTTAAGATCCTGTAGATATAGATTGCACAGTAGTAAGTGTGGATGTACTGAACAGGGAGTAAGTTTAGATCTATGAAGAGTGGGGGGGGGGTGTTGCCAGGGACGGGATTTAGTGATTATTCTTACTGCGGCTTTTTGTTGGGTTATTATTGGCTTTAGGTGTGTTGCTGCATAACTCCATGATAATGGTACTTTTTACTTATTATTTTAAAGAAAAAAAAAAGAAAAAAAAGAGGGACCTCGAGCCCACAAGCAGTGCAGAAGCAGCGTGGAACCCGTGCCATACCCTACCCATCACACCAGTAAACAAGCGCTCCGGGATAGCAACCTCACATCTACGGAGGCACCTCAGCGGACAAAAGAGAGGGCGGTGGGAAACCCGCCACAAAGCATTCCTCCTTCGGCTGTCACCTCCCAGAACAGACAGGCAGCCTCTGGAGATACACCCATCACCCGCAGGACACCCCGCCCATTTCTCGGAAATCCGGACAGGGAGTGCGGCGCCTCCAGATTCCACGGCAAACTACATCACAGCCTAAGAACCTCACCGAGCGGGATGAACCCCGGCATACTTCCCCCTACCTAGAAACCTAATGCCATAGAGAAAGACCCAGAGGCTACAAACGGGATAGGGAAAAGGGAGGGATGGGAAGGGGAGGAAAGGGAAAGAAGGGGATGATGAGGAGGATGGGATAGGGAAGGGAGAATTAGGAGGTAATTAGGTTCAGTCTGAGGAAGGAGACCAAAGGGTCTAATTCCTTAGACCAAGAGACTCTTCTCCACATCAAGGATTTGCCCTTTAAGAGGATGATATATATAAATATATATAAATTCTATTATTCTATGATTCTCTTATATGTAAATTGGATTTATTTATAATTAATAAAATTTAGGAAGAATTTAATGATACATTAGACAAGTAAAAAATCTTAATGCTTGGGTAGAGTATCAGTGGTTTCACAGAGTCGGGTGTTGTGGGGTGTTGTGGCGTGACTGTGAGGTGTAGTCTTGCTCTTATATGATTTCCTGCTGAATTTTGTTTTTATAGTTCCTTGATAATGTGAGAAGTTACGAAAGCGCTTGGAATCTCTCTATTCTTTCTCAGTGGTTGTTCTGCATATTGTGATATCACCTGTTTACTTTGATTTTACTGCATGCATATATATATATATGCAAAACAACCACTCTGAAAGAATAGAGAAATTCCAAGCGCTTTCGTGACTACTCACATTATCAAGGAACTATGAAAGTGAAGCATCCAAGGAAGCTATATAAGGGGTCGGCCAGCACCTCACTATCAGATCCCACAACGGTTAAACACGTGACGCGCGGCGAGCCAACTTGGACAGGTCCTTTGCAAAACTCACCCCCAATCTATTTATTTGTCCAGTGTATTATTAAATTCTACCCAAATTCTATTAATTATAAATGGATCTAATTTATATAAAACCAAAGGAAATATTCATATTATTGTCAAAACTGCTTTTTATGAAACAAGATTCAATTATATTCCTGTCGACCATGGACTTGCTTGATACTACTTTCTCAACTTTTTGAAAATCAATTGGATGGTTAAAATCTCTTACATGAATAAATAGAGCATTGGAATCTTGTCCAGTTCTAATGCTATATTTATGTTGTTTTAATCTTAGTTCGAGATTTTACCAGTTTGACCGTAATAAACTTTATCACAAATTTTACAAGGAATCTTATAGACACACCATCTAGCATTTTGGGGGGAATTCTTAATCAAAAGTTTTTTTACTGTATCAAGATTTTTGAATACAACTTTAATATTAAAAGTCTTAAGAAGAGAAGCAAATCAACCAAGTTTTCATGGTAAGGGAGAACCAACATATTTTTAGTTGAATAAGGCTGGTTGCCCTTTTTTGGATTATAAAAAGTGTTCCTAGCAACTTTAAAAGATTTATCAATTACATTTCTTGGGTATTTTAAATCATTACCTATTTCATAAATTTTGGATATTTCCTCATCTATGAACTCAGGACTACAAATTCGTAAAGCTCTCAAAAACATTGATGAGAAAACAGACAGTTTGACTATCTTGATGCGAGGAATAATAGTGGACATAGGAACAGTTATTTGTAGGTTTTCTGTAAATTTTAAATTTGAATTCATTATTACCCTTAATAATTAAAACATCTAGAAAAGGCAATGAGTTATTTTCTTCAAACTCAACAGTAAAGTTTATAGAATGGGCTAAGCTATTTAATTTTCCAAGAAAATGGTGTATATCTACATTTTTGGGCATAAGACACAAAATATCATCAACATATCTGAACCATTTAGCTCTATTAGGGAGGATTGTGTTAAGCAACCTTGTTTCAAAAAATTCCATGTATAGGTTACTAAGAACAGGTGAAAGAGGATTTCCCATTGCCATACCAAACTCTGAGTGTAAAACTTATCATTAAATACAAATTTTGCATCAACAATGCAAAGTTTAATAAGTTTAATGATAGTAGGAACTGGCAATGGTAAATCATAGTTAACGAGTTCTTCAGATAAGAAACTTAATAAATCATCAACAGGAACTTTCGTAAACAAGGAAGTAACATCAAAACTAACCATGTTAAAATCATTTAAGTCAGTCAAGGAGTTTAATTTATCAACCAAGTCTATGTTGTTTTTAACATTAAAGTTAGAAATTTTGCCAACAATAGGCTTAGCTTAGCCCATTCTATAAACTTTACTGTTGAGTTTGAAGAAAATAACTCATTGCCTTTTCTAGATGTTTTAATTATTAAGGGTAATAATGAATTCAAATTTAAAATTTACAGAAAACCTACAAATAACTGTTCCTATGTCCACTATTATTCCTCGCATCAAGATAGAGTCAAACTGTCTGTTTTCTCATCAATGTTTTTGAGAGCTTTACGAATTTGTAGTCCTGAGTTCATAGATGAGGAAATATCCAAAATTTATGAAATAGGTAATGATTTAAAATACCCAAGAAATGTAATTGATAAATCTTTTAAAGTTGCTAGGAACACTTTTTTTAATCCAAAAAAGGGCAACCAGCCTTATTCAACTAAAAATATGTTGGTTCTCCCTTACCATGAAAACTTGGTTGATTTGCCTTCTCTTCTTAAGACTTTTAATATTAAAGTTGTATTCAAAAATCTTGATACAGTAAAAAAACTTTTGATTAAGAATTCCCCCAAAATGCTGATGGATGTGTCTATAAGATTCCTTGCAAAATTTGTGATAAAGTTTATTACGGTCAAACTGGTAAAAATCTCGAACTAAGATTAAAACAACATAAATATAGCATTAGAACTGGACAAGATTCCAATGCTCTATTTATTCATGTAAGAGATTTAACCATCCAATTGATTTTCAAAAAGTTGAGAAAGTAGTATCAAGCAAGTCCATGGTCGACAGGATATAATTGAATCTTGTTTCATAAAAAGCAGTTTTGACAATAATATGAATATTTCCTTTGGTTTATATAAATTAGATCCATTTATAATTAATAGAATTTGGGAAGAATTTAATAATACACTGGACAAATAAATAGCTTGGGGGTGAGTTTTGCAAAGGACCTATCCAAGTTGGCTCGCCGCGCGTCACGTGTTTAACCGTTGTGGGATCTGATAGTGAGGTGCTGGCGACCCCGTTATATAGCTTCCTTGGATGCTTCACTTTCATAGTTCCTTGATAATGTGAGTAGTCACGAAAGCGCTTGGAATTTCTCTATTCTTTCAGAGTGGTTTTTTGCATATTTTGAAATCACCTGTTTACTGTGATCTTATTGCACATATATATATATAATATATATATATATATATAAATATATATAATATATATATATTAATATATAATATATATATATATGTATATAATCGCTAGTGCACACAAAGCAAATGTCAAAGCTACGAGATATTTTTTTTTACTTCCCCGTCAGAGAGTGAATTGAAAATTCAGCTGTGTACTTGGTCAACCTGATATTCTCTGTCACTACTGTCCTCCTGGAGGCGACATTTCTTTCCTAGGCTCTTTCCTCTAGGCTTTTATGACAGCCTCACATGTGATAAGATTCATCGAATGAAAAAGGCCCCCGAGAGTATCCCTTGATCCCCCGTACAACATATCTGTAACTACCTCGTTGCTGGGAACCTTTTTACAAGGGAAAAAACATAGCTGACAATTACCCAAAAGAAATTGATTTGGCAAGTCAAAAAATAACACTAGAAGTGTGTCATTGTACTTTTTCTGAGAGGGTATTGAGGGTACGTAAAAACGTACGTACAACAGGAACACAGTTGGTTTCACGATACGAGGGGCAGGTGTGGGACAGGGTTTTCCACACCGAAGGTTAATTTCATTGCAGAGTGTACACAGCTTTCATCTCTATAAAAAAACCGAGAGGGAAAGCCCTTTAAAAAACCTAGGGGTATAATTATCATATAAACCAGATGTGTACTTATCATTATATTAAGGGATTATATTTCTAAAATTATATAAACAGAGTGACTTCTCAAAATAAAATCGATGACGAACGTCTCAAAAACCGCGAGAGGTGTATCCCCCGAATAGCAAAAATACACGACTTTTTATGTCCAAAAATTACAAAAATGTGTACAATTACATTAATGATACAACACAGAAATTGATAAATACAGTGAAACAAGAAACTATTTTAGGAGTGGGAAAGTTTAACCAACCATGTTTTTTTTTTTTTTTTTTTTTTTTGTCTGATCTCAAGGATAAATATTGTAGATGCGGGAAAAAAAGTTGATAGGTAATTTGGGGAATAAATCCCCAGCACTGTGGGGTAATGTTCAGTCCCTCGGCCTTTGGGAGGGAAAATTTTCACCCCACTCAGTTTTGCTAAATCTGCATCAAAGTGAGAGAGAGAAACAGAGACAAAGAGACAAAAGGAGACAAGAGGACAGACGACAAGACAGACAGTAAAAGGGGACAAACACAGAGATAGAAGACAGAGAAAGAGACAGACAAGAAGACAGATCAGGAAATATACCTGAAAATGAATTTTTTAGCTTATAAAATTTTTCATATGTGTTATATATAATGAAAGCAAACTAAAGGTAAAAAAAGGCGTATCTCAGTGTACTTCACTAACAAATATTTCCCTGCATACAAATGAAGAGTATCTTCGCAGAATAACCACTAGGATTTACTTGGTCAATGTTTGGGGGTTAAGGTTCTTGACAAAAGGTATCCAAATTAAATCAGAGACTTGGGGTAAGACCCCTATAAGCCAATACTTAAACAGGAAAGGGAGCACAGCAGCAGGAGCCTGGGATTCAGGTCACAGTGTAGCGGCAGCGCAGTGACATGCAACCCGGTGACTCAGGGCACAGGCAGCACAGCCACCTGGGGACAATTTCCCTTTTCCCTTTTTCATGTGATAGCAATGTTGAAGGGAAAAGGGAAAAGGGGAAAGGAAGAATGGTAAATAAGGGAATGATGAACAATGGGGGAGAGGGAGAATACACAAGTGAGGAAGAACGAAAATGTGGGAGGAATGGAGTTTTTAAAAGGACACGAAGGAAGGGAAAATAAGAACTAAGAGGGGTAGGAGGAAGAAAATAAAACGGGGTTTTCAGAGTGAGAAGAATGCTTAAAGGACGAGAAATTAAGCGAAAATTAAAAAATAGCGAAGGAAATATGGGGTAGAATGAAGGTAGAAGGATGTAAGAAGAAAAGCAAACAAAAAGGGAGAAGAACGAAGTAAAGAGGCAGGAAAAGGTAAAAGGAAAAGGGAATCAAACAATACCTTTCCTAAAAAACGTACAATATAAACTCTCACATTACAATACCCTGGCAAAATTACGTACTATTGTACTAACATCAGTTAGGGCAGAGTTTTCAGGGAACAGGACAATGTTTCCTACGGGTCTAGTCCGCCAATTTAAAAATTATAGTTATGGCATAACCATTTTTTTTCCTCAATACTTTTCTAGCGTTCATTCAAAAATTTTAATTTTAGTTAATTCAAAATTTTTTTTTTTTTTTAATTTTTTTCTAATACTAGATTCAAAATCATTTTAAAAAAAAATAGTATTTTTTAATGAGAAACTAAAAATATGATACATAACCTGCTTTACAGGTCAAAATTAAAAAAAATATAACGAATTCTTTTCGATCAATGATTTAAAGCTCTTAACTTCTATCAAAGTTACATAATGTTTAAAACAAATCTTTTTAAAATGTCTAAAATAGAATTCGATTTTGAATAAAGTACATTTAGTCTCTTTTCAACATGTTATCTAACAAATCAAAGTTTTTTATAACTTAATTTTTAAAAAATGTTCCACAATTTCATACTGGCTGCTATTATTATCCAACTTTTTTACATATTTTAGAATATTTTTTTGACCAGTGTTAATTTGTAACTTTAAATAATGCAGTTTTCACCTAAACAATGAATTAATGTTTGTATTTGTTCCTTTGAATCAGCCAAAAGAACAAACATCTGCAAATGTAATGACATTACTCTGAGAAAGTAAAACCCCATATTGCACTTCCATAGAATCAATAACTTAAATTTTACATCACCAATATATGATTTAAAAAGCAATGTTGAAGGAATTAGACAGTTGCAAATGTGTCTAATTCGTCATCTTGTCGTTATTGCATATTATTGCTATACGGAGTGGAATATACGTTGGCGAGATATGCAAAACGATAAAGGAGAAATGTAGAGAAGGTATTTGTAGAGACAAGAACGGAATAACGAGCTGCTTCTGCCACCTTGTCTTACTCCCTTTTTAAATATAAAAAATTACCTCCTATTACACTCCGCTTATTTTTCTTAAATAATAAAATATACAATATTAGGCGTGTTTCCTCAACCAATAATATATACCCTACACTAATGTACTCTACCATATCAAGTGCTTATATAGGAACATGAAACAATAAATGTCTTTCTCTCTTCTTGTAGGGTCAGTCAGTTTCTTCATCAGTCAGAGAAGATAATTAACCTCTACTGAATTCAAACGTATAAAACCAAGTGTATGAACACTAATAATGAATCAAACAAAGGATTTCAAATATTTTCAATAAACAAGATATCAAGGTAATCACTATCATAAACCATCATCACTGCAATCACCACCATCACTGTCATCACTACCATCACCACCATCCCCCATTTCTCACACCACGGTCACCCACAACCGACAGACCGCCCCCCCCCTCCCACTACCCCCAAACACCACAACCATTCTAACACCATCACAACCACAACTGCCACAGTTATCACTACAACTACTACCATCAACTTCCAGCCATCACCTCCACCATCACTTCCAGCCTTCTCCTTGTTGCAACATTCACCACCCATGCTTAAATATCCTTGTAAGAGCGTGGTACAACTATGCTCTCGAACATTCCTCCTCTTGCTTTCATGGATAACGTTCTTTGCCTCCGCAGACTTCTCAGTGCACCACTCGCCTTTTTCCCCTCGTCAGTTCTATCTTTCACCTGGTCTTTCAAAGCCCATCTGCTGACAAGTCCACTCCCAAATATCTGAATGCATTCACTTCTCCACATTCCTTTCCTCCCTCCAATCTGATATCCAGTCTTTCACCTCGCCCTTTCCTGTGTTCACTTTTAATTACTTTCTTTTCAAAACCCTCCCAAATTCGTCCATCACCCTCTGCAACTTCTCTCATAATTTCCCAAAAAACACAATACAGCAAAAAAAAAAAAAAAACTAGGATAACTCCCACTTTGCATTATTTTCTTTTTCCAACACCCGAGCATTCACTTCTCACAACCCTGTCCATAAATATATTGAACAAACATGGTGACATCACGCATCCCTATCAAAGGCCTACTTTCATTGGGAAAAAATTTTTTCCCTCTCTCCGGCATACCCCTAAGTCTCACAAACCTCATACAAACTTAACTGCTTTCAGTAACCTACCACCAATTCCATACACTTGCAACATCTGCCACATTGTTTTCCTATCCACCCAGTCATATGCCTTTTCCAGATCCATAGTCAAAAAATTTATCTTTATCCTTATCTAAATATTGTTCACTTAATGTTTCACTTTAAACACTTGGTCTGCACATCCCCTACTCTTCCTGAAGCATTCCTGTTCATCTGCGATCCTGCTCTCTTTCTTACACTTAATTCTTTCATGTTTTGTCCTCTTTCCCTTTATACAAAGGAACTAAGCATACTCCCGCCAGCCCCTAGGTACATTCCTCTTTTTCCCTTACATTAATTAAATAAAACCAAACATTTAAAAACTATGTCCCTATCTGCTTTTAAAAATTTCTGTCTTGATCCCGTCAACCCCAGCTGGTTTCCCTCTTCATTCTATCCACACATTACGAAACCTCCCCCAAGACTCGCATCTGGCTCTTCCTCATCCTAAAAGGTGTTATCCCTCCCTGACCAATGCACAAAGTCACAGAAAACCCTATCTTCATCAACATTTTAGCAATTTTTCAAATATTCCCACCATCTTCCCGGTACCTCCAACTCGCCCTTCTAATAACTATCCTCTTTTTTTTTTTTTTAACTGTCAAAATCCATTCGTTCTTTAGGCTTTCTCAACTTTTTTTATCTCACTCCAGAACTTTTTCATATTCCATAAAATTTGTTAACAGCATCTCACCCACTCTCTCATTTGCTCCTCCTTTTACTTTCCTTCACAACGCTCTTAACTTCTCTATTTTACTCCATGTACTCCCCCTCTCCTTGTACACTTCTACTTTGAAGAAACCTCTCATATGCTAACTTTTTTCTCTCTTTTTTACTCTACCTCATCATTCCACGAATCGCTCCACTTCCCTTCCCACACCCCACCCTCCTATATCCACAAAATTCTTCTAAACACTACATAGCCTTCTTAAATCTACCCACTTTCCTCTTGAAAATCATTGCCTATATTCTCACTAGCCCATCTTTCTACCAACATTTTGCGATATCTTACGTTTAACTGCCTCCTTTACGTTATAAACCTTCACCTTTCTAACTTTCTGATACCATTTTCCTTGTATCTGTCGTGCCGAATAGGCAGAACTTGCGATCTGGCTTAAATAGCAACGCTCATTTTGCCATATAAAACAACGAAAATTTGTGTATGCAATAATTTCGCCAAAATCATTCATAACCTAACGAAAAAAAATATTTATTTCTTACTGTATTTAGTATTAAATTATTGTAAACAAATGTAAAATATAATTTAGTTTGGGTTTAAGTAAAGTAAATGTTCTTTTATAATAGGGTTAGGTAAGTTTTCTAAGATTCTTTTGGAGCAAAATTAAAAAATTTACATTAAAATTAATGAAAAAAAAACATACTTTTAAACGTATAAGAAAAATTTTAGAAAGGACTTATTTTTAAATGAGTTTTTGCTAACTGACCAGTTTTACCATTTTCGGCACCACATAAACCCATCTATAATATATATGTAAAATTATTATTATTTCTTTATATATTTAGCTACAATGGTAAGTAGATTGTATGTTGTTCTTCAGCAATGTCTATGCCGGAGGAAACTGTTTTAACCTATCTGTTCCCTCTTTGGGATTAGTTACGCTTGTTCGACTGTTTGCTGGTGCATTCCAGGTAATTTAAGTTACCGGATGCGACACTTACTTCAGTCCGTAATTGCCAGACTGACTTCTAACCAGACTCAGCAGAGTCAGGAAATCTGTTTTCCGCTGCTTCTCCTTTTATGTTTTTGATTGTAGATGTTTTTTTAGGTAGAGAATCTTCTAGTTTTGGGGGCGAGACGCATCCTGTTTTTCTAGAATTAGGTCTACCAGAGTTTTAGTTAGAATGAATTAAGATTCAACATTTTCCCTGTGTGGGTGGGTGTGTGTGTGTGTGTGACAGTTGGTTAAAGGGTCCAGAGTCTAAATCTCTCTATCTCGAGTTGTCATCTGCGCAATGGGCCAAAGTTCAGGGTTATATAAATTAGATTCATTATAATTAATAAAATTTGTGAGGCATTTAAACTATACCTGATACGTCACTCAAATTTTACTTTGCGTGTTTACCTGACCAAATTTTATCCCGTGTGAGAGATCATACACGAGGTAGATCAATGACCAATTATTTTTAAATTTCTTGATGTGAGGAATCAAGAATAAGCTTGAATCTCATTTTCTTAACAGCGATTATTTTTTCATACTGTGATAATTATATTTACTTTGATCTTTTTATATATAATACTTTATGTACAATTCGAACATATTTTTTTAGGTTATAAGTCAACGGGTTAATTACTTTATCTTTATTTCTTATTAATTATCACTTGCTGTAATCTTAGTTCTGATAACACAAGGTAAATAAAGATTCTCGTCTTTCTACGACACTTGGCTCGAGACAAAGGATAATAAGATAAGTTTTGGGGTTCTTGTTTAAATTTACCACTGGGTTCCTCCACCCCTCACGCCTTCATGTTGACATTCTGCTTCAGGCGGGAACTGCTGGGAAATGTATTGCCAAATTGCGTATTATGCTTCTGGAGATGCTGTTGGTTGTGGTGGTGGGTGGTGCTTGAGTGGCAGCAGTGATGGTGCCGGTGGTGCTGCTTGTGTAAGGATGGCGGTGGTGTTAGATGGTGATGGTGCTAGAATGGTGGCCGTGCTGAACTTGGGAGTTGTGGAAAGCGCTACCCAAGAACAGTGTGGGGGGTTAGGGTAGCGGTGATGCTGCTGGTGCTAACGATGGTCTGGGTGCTACAACTCCACTGTCGGTGATGGAGGCTCCACTGTGATGAAATTTTGGTGGAACTGTGCTCATTGTTAATACTGGTTTTTAAAGTTAAAGTTAAAGTTTGAGGCAATGCTTGTGGTAGAAGTGATGATAGAGTTAATAATGGAGGTAAACTTTTTACTGTGTTGGCTGTCTCTCTGTCTCTCTCTGCCTTTGTCTCTCTGTCTCTGTTCATTTAATATCACATACCTGCAAGCCCCTCCCAATAAGCTCATTGCTAGTAATCCCTTTTGTAAATCACTTGTAAAAGCAACTGCTCAGGAAGACATTTCTCGCCTAACTGGTAGTTAAAAGTTACCACAAATTGTATGTACTGGTGGATTTAAGTACGAGTCTACTGGCAGGGCTGCATCTGCTCTGGTTGTCACCTCCCTAGTTAAGAACAATAGGAAAATTGTTGAGTTAGGCATAAGAATTAACAACTTGGCGTCTACACTGCAAACTGAATTGATTGCCATCCTAATGGCGCTAAAGCTAAATTATGATATTGAGATTGACTATTAGTGATTCTTTGTCATCACTGAAAGTTCTTGATTCACATGAGTAACAACATGCTCATTGGAGAAGCCAGAAGTAGATACTCAAAAGTCCGGGAAAAAAGGAATTAATGTACAATTGTTATGGATCCCCCACACACTTGGTACTCTTTCATGTAAATTGATATGCTAACCAAGAAGAGTACCCAGAAGAATGTAGAATAATAACTTTGGGATATATGTCCTAGCATTATGAAAATAATAGGGAGAAGTAATAATGAAACTGAATGTTACGGAATACAGTTTAAAACCTAATAAAATATATAACCCACTATTATAACATTAACGTAGTAATACGGGTTTTGGGCACTTGCAATGTGACGACTGCGAGAGGCAGGCTTGGCTTGGAAAGGGTACCTCCGGCAGCTGGAGACACACAACCATGTAACCATTCAATTTTTATGTGGCCAGCCTTATACTCACTATCTTAACCGTGCTTAATGGTTCCACTTTTGAGAATATAAGATACATTTAATAACCTTTTCATATCAAGATATCTTATTTAACGAAAATAATATTCCAGATATTTTTAAAGCAAATTCCTTTTAAATCCTTGTAACGACATGTGAAGTGTAAATATATAAATCAAATGTATTCCTGTTAACTCTATTTGAGCCCAGTTCCTAGTTTTTTTTTTTTTTTTTATCTATATACTCTTAAACTACCGGAATGGGGCCACATAAACTAGCCACCTTGGGGAGAATCTTATCGACCTAAGCTTTCTCAAAACTGAAGATTTTAAGCTCTCCAATCTTAAGATATACAATTTTCCCACACACTAACGAGAAATTTAAAACTGTGGCATGAGGTGACACACAATGAGCAGTTTTTCTTTTCCCCAATTATTGAACTAATTGAAAAGTCTTCCCTCTGAAATACTGAATTAAAAACGATATAATGATTTTAATACAGGCTAGACAAAATTTTAAAAGCATGGTTAATGTATTATATTCAACGTTAATTTCACAAACCTAGAACTACCAAATAACCAATGCAGTGGTGCACTTGCAATAATAACAATTTTACATTAATAAATTCAAGCTCTCCTTGCACCTTTCCTATGTACATAGATATTTTTCTATATTTTATGAGAAAGGGGAAAGACGCTAAATCATGAGGTTTATACTCGCCTTTGAGAATAGAAGCATCATTACTTATTCAAGGGTGGGGGAAAAGCGATAATCCTGCAAGGTTATATACAGCACCCAAGAGAAGGAAAGGCGTTCATCTTCCCAAACCAACAAGGAAAGATATCAAATTAAATGTATTAAGAGCCCTCAACGTTTCAAGGGTCTTACAACACTGCGGGGTACGCTTTACCTTGATATGCTCCCACTTTCTTGGGTTTGCCTTTTCCCCCCCCCTCATTGGCCTGCTTGATAAGTAAGAACCCGAGCAAGACTCCTCATCTCTCGCCTGGACCAATCCGATAGATCTTCATTTCAGCAGAGCCTTCACACAGAGGATTGGTGGCCTTACTGTTATTACAAGGCCAATTTGTCAAAGTACCCCACTTGGGTCCACTTCGATGACAGCGTGAAACAAGCTTTTATGCCACAAGACGGTAGAAAGCAGCAACTCTGGCTGACCCTTCTTTCGACATCACCCCATCTGAGATCAAATATACCCAGGAAAGGGTATATTGTACATTCGTTACAGCATATGATGTCAACGAGATAAAGTCCCGTGATCAAATGAAATGCTGGCCACAATGGCTCCAATTCATCTGTTCCCAAAATTTGTATATCTCATAAAAATAAAAATGCTTTCAAATAGCTGATGTAGGTAACAGCTCTTAACTGCCAAAAAAGTTAGGAATCCTTAAACCTGAAAATATCTTGTCAATAAAGCTTGGGGGCCTTTCCTAAACCTTTTCCCCCAAAAAAAAATTCTGGTTTTTTTTTTATTTTTTTAGGAATGGAAATAAATAGGTTTAAAGCCCGCGCCCCGCACAGAACCCCC
>NC_069476.1:21705495-21734442 GCF_026875155.1 Cherax quadricarinatus | reverse complement strand
TGGGGGTTTTGGGTAAGGGTGGTGGTGGGGGTAATGGGGGTTGTGGTGGTGGGTAGTGGTGGTGGTGGTGGATGTGGTAGTGGTGGTAGGGGTTTTAGTGGTGGTGGTAGTGGTGGTGGTGGTGGTGGTAATGGGGTGGTGGTGGTGTTGGTGGTGGTGGTGGTGGTGGTGGTGGGTAGTGGGGGGTGGTGGTGGTGGTGGTAGTGGTGGTGGTGGTGGTGGGGGTGGGTGGTGGTGGTGGTAGTGGGGGGTAGTGGTGGTGTTTACTAAGCTGACTACCTCAACATTGTTACAAAGCTGACTACCTCAACATTGTTACTAGCTGACTCCCTCACATTGTTACTAAGCTGACTACCTCAACATTGTTACTAAGTCGACTACCTCAACATTGCTACTAAGCTGACACCTCAACTTTTGTTACTAAGCTGCTACCTCACCACTGTTACTAACTGACTACCTCAACATTGTTACTAAGCGACTACCTCTACATTGTTACAAAAGCTGACTACCTCAACATTGTTACTAAGCGACTACCTCACCACTGTTACAAAAGCTGACTACCTCAACATTGTTACTAAGCTGACTACCTCTACATTGTTACTAAGCTGACTACCTCAACATTGTTACTAAGCTGAATACCTCACCACTGTTACTAAGCTGACTACCTCAACTTTAAATTACTAAGCTGACTACCTAAACCATTGTTACTAAGCTGACTACCTCAACATTGTTACTAAGCTGACTACCCACCACTTTTTACTAAGCTGACTACCTCAACATTGTTACTAAGCTAAACTACCTCAACATTGTTACTAAGCTGACTACCTCTACATTGTTACTAAGCTGAGTACCTCACCACTGTTACTAAGCTGACTACCTCAACATTGTTACTAAGCTGACTACCTCAACATTGTTACTAAGCTGACTACCTCACCACTGTTACTAAGCTGACTACCTCACCACTGTTACTAAGCTGACTACCTCACCACTGTTACTAAGCTGACTACCTCAACATTGTTACTAAGCTGACTACCTCACCACTGTTACTAAGCTGACTACCTCACCACTGTTACTAAGCTGACTACCTCAACATTGTTACTAAGCTGACTACCTCAACATTGTTACTAAGCTGACTACCTCACCACTGTTACTAAGCTGACTACCTCAACACTGTTACTAAGCTGACTACCTCACCACTGTTACTAAGCTGACTACCCAACATTGTTACTAAGCTGACAAACCTCAACATTGTTACTAAGCTGCCCTACCTCAAAAATTGTTACTAAGCTGACTACCTCACCACTGTTACTAAAGCTGACTACCTCAGCATTGTTACTAAGCTAACTACCTCAACATTTTTACTAGCTGACTACCTCACCACTGTTACTAAGCTGACTACCTCAACATTGTTACTAAGCTGACTACCTCACCACTGTTACTAAGCTGACTACCTCAACATTGTTACTAAGCTGACTACTTCAACATTGTTACTAAGCTGACTACCTCAACATTGTTACAACTGACTACCTCAACATTGTTACTAAGCTAAATACCTCAACATTGTTACTAAGAGACTACCTCAACATTGTTACTAAGCTGACCACCTCAACATTTTTTACTAAGTGACTACCTCAACATTGTTACTAAGCTGACTACCTCACCACTGTTACTAAGCTGACTACCTCAACATTGTTACTAAGCTGACTACCTCAACATTGTTACTAAGCTGACTACCTCAACATTGTTACTAAGCTGACTACCTCAACATTGTTACTAAGCTGACTACCTCAACATTGTTACTAAGCTGACTACCTCAACATTGTTACTAAGCTGACTACCTCAACATTGTTACTAAGCTGACTACCTCAACATTGTTACTAAGCTGACTACCTCACCACTGTTACTAAGCTGACTACCTCAACATTGTTACTAAGCTGACTACCTCAACATTGTTACTAAGCTGACTACCTCAACATTGTTACTAAGCTGACTACCTCAACATTGTTACTAAGCTGACTACCTCAACATTGTTACTAAGCTGATTACCTCAACATTGTTACAAGCTGACTACCTCAACATTGTTACTAAGCTGACTACCTCAACATTTTTTACTAAGCTGACTACCTCACCACTGTTACTAAGCTGACTACCTCAACATTGGTATTTAAGCTGACTACCTCAACATTGTTACTAAGCTGACTACCTCAACATTGTTACTAAGCTGACTACCTCAACATTGTTACTAAGCTGACTACCTCAACATTGTTACTAAGCTGACTACCTCAACATTGTTACTAAGCTGACTACCTCAACATTGTTACTAAGCTGACTACCTCACCACTGTTACTAAGCTGACTACCTCAACATTGTTACTAAGCTGACTACCTCAACTTGTTACTAAGCTGACTCCCTTTCAACATTGTTACTAGGCTGACTACCTCAACATTGTTACTAAGCTGACTACTTAAAACAAACTCCCTCACCCACACATACACACACACACACACCCCACACCCCACACACACACACACACACACACACACACACACACACCAGCGGGGCCAGGAGCTAAGAAGCGGGGCCAGAAGCTAAGACTCGACCCCTGCAACCACAAATAGGTGAGTACACACACACAAATGAATCACAGGGATGTTAGGAAGTATTTCTTCAGCCACAGAGTAGTCGGTAAGTGGAATAGTATGGGAAGCGATGTAGTGGAGGCAGGATCCATACATAGCTTTAAGCAGAGGTATGATAAAGCTCACGGTTCAGGGAGAGTGACCTAGTAGCAATCAGTGAAAAGGCGGGGGCCGGAGCTTGGACTCGACCCCTGCAGCCTCAACTAGGTGAGTACACACACACATACGCAATCCCTTACACACACACACTCCCTCAGACACACACACACAGACTCACTCCGTCACACACACAGACTCACTCCGTCACACACACACACACACACACACACACACACACTCCCTCACACCCCTGTTGGGTTACCCAAGAGGGTGGAGACCCAGGAGTATGGTGGACGAACCTGGTAGGGCAGAACCTGTCAGGAAAGATTGGGAGTTAGGTCTGAAAAAATGAAGGAAGAGTTGGGAAGGAAGCTCGCAGAGCTTGGGAAGAAAATGGAGGAGAGGATAGCTGAGGAGAGCAGGAAGTGGGGACTGCAAGTCTTAGCAGCAGAAGAGAAGATAAAATGCTTAGATGAGGAACTAAACAACCTGAAACAGACTAGAGAGACAAATGACAGCACAGACGCGACATCAGGAACTTCTATACCAGTCACAGACAAGGGGTCTGTAGGGATCCAGGAAAAGATGTGCACAGTTGAGAGACCTGTAGACAATGAAGGAGCTATGACACAGGCAGAGACTCCAACAGACAACTGTAGTGGCAAGGAACAGGTGAGCAGGAAAGACAGTCCACTGAGCACAGGGGCTGCAGCAAGGGCAGGGATTGAAGGCAGGAACGTTTCGATGGAAGGAACTAAAAACACCTCAGAGGATGCAAAGGGCGACAGAGTGAGAGGAGGAGAGGGAGAGGTCAGTGTTTGTCTATGGGCTCCAAGAGGCCGAAGGGGAAACCTACAATGAAAGAAACCAGGGGGAGAAGAAGGCAATTTAAGGTAACATGAAAGCAATAGGTGAAGGAGACATGACCCTGGTGACAAATTTTCGGAGAATTGGGTGGTCTGCGACGGAAAGGAAACGGCCAAAGTAATTTTCAAGGCAGAATCAGCTTGAACCAGGATCCTGCAGGAGAAAGCATGACTGAGGGACAAACCAGAGTACTGGAGTGTGTGCCTCGATCATGACAGAACACAAGTAGAAAGTATGATACTGAGAGAGAGGGTGCAAAGATTAAAGGAGGAACGAGATGCATTGATGAAGATGAGCAGGACCCAGACTCAGGTGGAAGGACAAACACTACCTACAGAAACACCCAAAGAAGGACTCCAACCATGACAACCCCAAAGCAACTGAACAATCTGAACCAAAACCCACACACAGTTCTCTCTGCCACCAGCCCCCACATCACAAACCCCACCCTTACAGCAGCTCCCTATGGGCACTCTGCCCTCACCCCCATCACAAACCCCACCCACACTGCAAACCCCCATAGGCCCCCTCCAGGGCTTCTGCTCCCACAACCCCAATATTCTCCCAGGACCACCATGAAGACTTGGTACACGAACGCAGATGGAATAACAAATAAATACGAGGAGTGGCATTAAAGAATCAATGAGAAGTCCCCAGACATCACTGCAGTCACAGAAACAAAACTCACTGAGACAATAACAGATGCAATCTTCCCACTGGGATATCAGATCCTGAGGAAAGATAGAAGGAGTAGAGGGGGAGGAGGGGTTGCACTGCTCATAAAAAAACGATGGAGATTAGGGGAAATGGAAGGCATGGACGAGATTGGAGAAAGAGACTACATAGCAGGTACGCTTCAGTCAGGGGAACATAAAGTAGCCATTGGAGTGATGTATAACCCACCACAGAACTGCAGGAGGCCAAGAGAGGATTACGAAGAGAGCAACAGAGCAATGGTGGACACACTTGCTGAGGTGGCAAGAAGAGCTCCCTCGAGCAGAGCGAAGTTACTGGTTATGGGCGATCGAGAGATAAACTGGGAAAATCTGGAGCCACATGTGGGTCCCGAAACATGGAGAGCCAAGATGATGGATGTGGCACTGGAAAACCTCATGCATCAACATGTCAGGGACACAACCAGAGAGAGAGGGGAGGATGAACCAGCAAGACTGGATCTTGTGTTCACCCTGAGCAGTTCAGACGTTGAGGACATCACTTACGAGAGGCCCCTTGGAGCTAGCGATCACGTGGTTCTGAGTTTTGATTATATAGTAGAGTTACAAGTGGAGAAGGTAACAGGAATTGAATGGGAAAATCCAAACAATAAAAGTGGGGACTACACAGGTATGAGAACTTCCTGCAGGAGGTTCAGTGGGACAGAGAACTGGTAGAAAAATCAGTAAACGAGATGATGGAATTTGTAGCAACAAAGTGCAAGGAGGTAGAGGAAAGGTTTGTTCCCAAAGGCAACAGAAACAATGGGAAGACCAAAGTGAGTCCTTGGTTTACCCGAAGGTGTAGGGAGGCAAAAACTAAGTGTGCTAGAGAATGGAAGAGGTACAGAAGGCAAAGGACCCAGGAAAATAAAGAGGTTAGTTGAAGAGCCAGAAACGAATATGCACATATAAGCAGGGAGGCCCAGCAACAGTACAAAAGCGACATAGCACTGAAAGTCAAGTCTGACCCAAAACTGCTGTATAGCCACATTAGGAGGACGACAACAAAGACCAGGTGATCAGGCTGAGGAAAGAAGGTGGAGAACTCACAAGAAACGATCAAGAGGTATGTGAGGAGCTCAATATGAGATATAAGGGAGTATTTACAATGGAGACAGGAAGGCCTCTGAGAAGAAAGGATAGAGGAGGGCACCAGCAAGGAATATACCACCAAGGGTTGGATGACATACATACAACTGAGGAGGAGGTGAAGAAGCTGCTAAGGGACATTGATACCTCGAAGGCAATGGGACCGGACAACATGAATCCTTAGAGAGGGAGCAGAAATGCTGTGTGCCACTAACAACAATCTTTAACACATCCCTAGAAACTGGGCAACTACCTGACGTATGAGAGACGGCATATGTAGTTCCCATTTTTAAAAAGGGAGACAGTAAAGAGGCACTAAACTTTAGACTAGTGTCGCTGACGTGTATAGTATGCAAAGTCATGGAGAAGATTATCAGGAGGAGAGTGGTGGAGCACCTGGAACAGAACAAGAGTATAGGCTCGGTGGCAAACTTCGCTCAAGGAGAAAGATCTTGGGGTGAGTATAACACCGAACACGTCTCCGGAAGCACACATCAGTCAGATAACTGCTGCAGCATATGGGCGCCTAGCAAACCTGAGAATAGCGTTCCAATACCTAAGTAAGGACGTTCAAGACACTGTACACCGGGTATGTTAGGCTCATACTGGAGTATGCAGCACCAGTTTGGAGCCCACACCTGGTCAAACACGTTACGAAACTAGAGAAAATGCAAAGGTTTGCGACAAGGTTAGTTCCAGAACTCAGGGGAATGTACTATGAAGAAAGGTTGAGGGAAATCGGCCTGACGACACTGGAGGACAGGAGGGTCAGGGGAAACATGATAACGACATACAAAATACTGCGGGGAATTTAAAACCAAAAAGGACAGAGCCCGGGTTTCCAAGATGGGACCCCGAAACAAGGGGTCCAATAGGAAGTTAAAAGACTCAGATGAAGCCCAAAGGTGGTTAGGAAAAGTTTTTTCTTCGGGTCATAGAGTTGTCGGGAAGGGGGAATAGCCTAGCAAGTGATGTAGTGGAGGCAGGGCCATACTTAGTTTTTAAAAAAGGGTTTTGATAAAGCTCATGGAGCGGGGAAAGAGAGGGACCTAGAAAGAAAACCCAGTGAAGGGGCGGGGCCAGGCCCTAGGACTCCCCCCCTGAAATTTAAAAATTTAGGTGAGTACACCACCCCCTCAAAAAAATCACCTCTCACACTCAAAAAAATCACTTCACCCCACGACAATCATCTCTCACATTTCAAAAATTCACTTTCACACACTCACAATCATCTCACACACTGCAATCACTCTCTCACACTCACAAATCACTCCCCAACACACTCACAATCACTCTTTTCCAACTCCAATAAACTCTCACACACGACAATCCCCTTCTCTCACTTTGACAATCCCCTCTCAACACTGCCCCAATCACTCTTTTCACACTCACAATCACTCTCCAAAACACTCACAACCCCACTCTCACACACTCAAAACCCACTCTCAAAACACACAACCCTCCTCTCTCAAAATTTCACAATCACTCTCACACCTGAAAATTTCCCCTTCCCCAAAATCCACAATCACTCTCTCACACTGAAATCACTTTTCTAAACACTGCCCTCACTCTCCCCCCAACTGAAAAAATCACTCTCCCAAAACTGACAATCACTCTCCCCACACTAAACAATCACTCTCTCACACTGACAATCACTCTCTCACATGACAATCACCTCACACACGGACAATCACTCTCTCACATTTGACAATCACCTTTTCACACCCCGACAATCACTCCCCTCACACTGACAATCACCCCTCACACAGGGCCCAATCACCCTTCACATGAAAATCACTCTCACAAAACGGACAATCACTCTCTCACACTGACAATCACTTCCACACGGACAATAACTCTCTCCCTTTTGAAAAATCACTCTCCAAAAGGGGACAACCCAACTCTCTCAAACTGACAATCACTCTCAAAACAACGGACAAATCACTCTCTCACAACTGTAAAATTTCACTCTCTAAACACTGAAAATACCTCTCCACCCCGGACAATCACTCTCACACACTGACAATCACTCTCTCACACTGACAATCACTCTCTCACACTGACAATCACTCTCTCACACTCACAATCACTCTCACACACTCACAATCACTCTCACACACTGACAATCACTCTCTCCCCACGAAAAAACACTCCCCAAACACTGACAATAAATCTCTCACATGAAAATCACTCTCATCACTCAAAATTCATTTCTCACACACTCACAATCACTCTCACACACTGACAATCCCCTTCCCCACACGGGCCCAATCACCCCTCTAAACACTGAAATAAACTCTTTTCCACACTGAAAATCCCCTCTCTCACACGGGAACAACCACTCTTCAAAACTGACAACACTCTCTCACATGAAAATTTCATTTCTCACACACTGACAATCACCCCCCCACACTGACAATCCTCTCTCACACTAAAAGGACTCACTCTCTAAACCTACAATCCTCTTCACATTGAAAATCACTCTCCCCACACTGCAACCCACTCCTAAACACTGACAATCACTTTTCTCACCCCCGGGAACAATCATTTTAAAACACTGACAATCACTCCACACCCCGGGAAAATTCACTCTCCACACTGAAAATTCACCTCCCCAAAACTGAAAAAATACTCTTAAACACGCCCAATCATTTCCTCACACTGAAAATTTCACTCTCTAACACTGACAAAAACCTCTCCACACTGAAAATTTCACTCTCTCACACTGAAAAATCACTTTTCTCACACGACAATCACCTCAAAAACCAATCACAATCACTCTCCCCACACTAAAATTCACTTCCACACACTAAAAATCACTTTTCACACACTCCCAATCACTCTCACACACTGAAAATCACTTTTCTCACACAAACAATCATTTCCCCTCACACGAAAATTTCACTCTCTCACACTAGACAATAAACTCTCCACCCCTGCCAATCACTCTCTCACACTGAAAACTCACTCTCTCACCCCTCAAAAATCACTCTCTACATGACAACCCTTTTCCTTTTCACACTGCCCAATCACTCTCTCACACGGACAAACCCCCCTCCACTCACAATAAATCTCTCACCTGACAATCACTCCCCCACACCAAAAATCACTCTCTAAACACTGCAACCCACTCCCCTCACACTCACAATCACTCCCACACATCCCAATCACTCTCAAAAAACGCAATCACTTTTCTCCCACTGAAAATTTACTCTCCCCAAAACTCAAAAAATCACTCTCTCAACTGACAACACTCTCTAAACCCCTCACAACCCACTCTCTCAAAACTAAAACAATCACTCTCCAAATCAAAATCACTCTCTCCACATTTGACAAATCACTCTCTCCCCCTGACAATCCCCTCTCCACATGACAATTTCACTCCCCTCACAACTCACAATCACCCCTCCCCCCTTTTAAACAATCACTCTCTCACACCCCACAATCACTTTTCTCACATGAAAAACCCAAACCCCTCTCTCACCACAAATTCACTCTCTCACCCTCACAAACACTCTCTTCACATTTCAAAAATCACCCCCTCACACTGAACAATCACTCTCACCCACTGACAATCACTCCACACACAAAACAAACTCTCTCACACTGCCCAAACCCCTCACACCTCACAATCACTCTCTCACCGGACAATAAACCTCTCTCCAACTCAAAATTCCACTCCCCTCACACGGGGAAAAATCACTCTCACAAAATGACAATCACTCTCAACACGGGACAATCCCTCTCTAAACTGCAATCACTCTCTCACACTCACAATCACTTTTCTCACATCACAATACTCTCTCACACTGACAATCACCTCACACACTCAAAATCACTCCCCCAAAACACTCACAATCACCTCTCCCCACTGACAATCACTCCTAACCAGAAAAACCCCTCCTAAAGGGGAAAATCACTCTCACAAAAACGTCACAATCACTCTCCCCACACTCAAAAAATCACCCCTAAACAACTGACAATCACTCTCCCCCACACGGGACAATAAACCCCTCTCACACGGACACACCCTCTCTCCCCACTGCCCAAAAATAAATCCCACCTGCCCAATCACCCCTTCACACGGCAATCATCTCTCCCCACGGGAAAAATTCACTTCTCACACTGACAATCACTCTACACACCGACAATCCTCTTACACTGACAAAAAACTTTTCACACACGACAATCACTTTTCCACCCTCACAATAAATCTCTCACACGGGAAAAATCACTCTCCACACGGAAAAAATCCCTTTTCCCCACACTGGAAATCACTCCAACACTGCCCAATCACTCTCTCACATTTCCACAAACCCTCTCTCACACGAAAAATCACTCTCTAAACACGGCCCAATCCCCCTTTTCTCCACTGACAATCACTCTCTAAACACTCAAAAACCCAACCCTCCACATGCCCAATCATTTCTCAAAACACCCCAACTTTCCCTCTCTCAATTGATTTTTCACTCTCTCACACCCCAATTTCACTCTCCACACTCACAAAATCACTCCCTAACCTGACCCCACTCCTCTCTCCCACGAAAATTTCCATCCCCTCACACTCAAAATCCCCTCTCTCACACGGACAATCCCCTCTCTCCACTGCAATCACTCCTCTCAAAACTCAAAATCCCTCTCTCCCACTGACAATCACTCTTTTCACACTCACAATCACTTTCACACTGCAATCACTTTTCCTCCCTGAAAATCCTCTTCCCCACGGGAAAATTTCCACTCTCCACCCCGGACAATCACTTCACACACTGAAAATCACTCCCCTAAAAAGGACAATAAATTTCCTAAACACTGACAATCACTCTCCCCACACCCCACAACACTCTCTCAAAACGGACAACATTTCCCCAAAAAACGGACAATACTCCCAACACATCCAAACCTCTCACACTCACAATCACTCTCTACACTGCCCAATCACTCTCTCAAAAGGACAATCACTCCCCCCACCCTGACAATCACCTTCTACATCAAAATCACTCTCTCACACTGAAACCCACTCTTTTCCCCTTTGACAATCACTCCTCAACCTCACAACACTCCTCCCCACGGAAAATATCTTCACACTGACAACACTCTCTCACACTCACAACCCACTCTCTCACACCACAATCACTCTCTCCACGGACAAATCCCTCTAACACACTGACAATCCCTCTTCACACTGACAATAAACTTCTCCACACTCACAATCACTCTCCACCCCGGCAATCAACTCCACACCTGACAATCACTCCCCCACACTGACAATCACCTAACCCCTGAAAAAATCATCCCCCACACTCACAATCACTTCTCACACGGCAACACCCTTTTACACTCAAATCCTCTCTCAAAAGGACAACACTCTCTCACCCCTGACAACCCAATTTTCCAAAATCAAAATCATTTCCCCTCACACTGAAAAACCACTCTCTCACACTGACAACCTCTCCACAAAACGGGAAAATCACTCCTCACACTGACAATCACTTCCAAAACTCACAATCACTCTCCACACTGACAATCACTCCCTTCAAAAAGACAATCACTCTCAACACTGACAATCCCCCTTCTCACCCCCCCCACAAAAAACTCCAAAACTGACAATCACTCTCTCACACGCCCAATAAACTCTCACACACTAAACAACACTCCCCACACACTGAAACATTCTCTCACACACCAAATCCCTCTCTCCCCAACTGACAATAAACCTTTTCCACACTGACAATCCCTCTAAACACACGGGAAAATCCTCTCTCCCCAAAAACAATCCCATCTCACCCCACTAAACAATCACTCTCTCACACTGAACAATCCCTCCCCAAAAAACACTGACAATCACTCCCACACGGAAATCACTCCCCAACACACTGACAATCACCCCCCACTGCCCAAACACTTTTCACAACTCAAAAATTCACTCTCACACCCCCAAACAATCCCCCTTTTCACACTCTGAAAAATTCACCTCACACACCACAATCCCCCCTCACAAAATGCAATCACCCCCTCACAGGCAAATAAATTTCCCCACCCACGGACAATCACCTCTACATTTGAAAATTTCCACTTCTCACACTCAAAAAAAACCCTCCTCACATGACAATCACTTTTCAAAACATCACTTTCACTCTCTCAACCCCCAAAAAATCACTCTCCCCAAAACCTGCCCAATCACTCTCACACCCAAAAACATCTTTCACACTGAAAAATCACCTTTTCACCCTGAAAATCACTCTACCACACTGACAATAAATCCCCAAAACACTGAAATCACTCTCCCCACACTTCAACACTCTCTCACACTGAAAAAACACTCTAAACACACTAAACAATCATCTCACACACTCCCAATTTCACCTTTTCACCTGAAAAATAAATCTTTTTTAACCCCTGACAATCACTTACAAAATCACAATAAATTTTCACACACTCACAATCACTCCACAAAACTGAAAAAATCACCCCTTTTAAACTGACAATAAATCTACACACTCACAATCCCCTTCTCACACACTCACAATCACTCTCACAACATTTGAAAATCACTTTTCACAGGGGCCCCCCAATCACCCCTCCACACTCAAAAACCCTCTCACCCCAAATGAAAAACCCCTCCCCTAAACCCCCGGCCCAATCCATTTCCCCACACACCAAATCCTCTCACACCTGACAATCACCCCCTCCCCACTGACAAACCCCTCACCCCTTGAAAAATCACTCTCACACATGACAATCACCTCAAAACACGGACAATCACTCTCACACACGGCCCAATCACTCTCACACACTCCAATCTTTTTCTCAACACACGGGACAATCCCCTTTTCACACTTGACCCAATCACTCTCACACATGACAATCACTCTCCACACTGACAATCCTCCCCACACATTTGACAATCACTCTCACACACTGCCAATAAACTCTCACACCTCCAACCCAACCTCACACACTCACAATCACTCTCTCACACGACAATCACTCTCACACAACAATCACCTAAACCATGAAAATTTCCCCTCTCTCACATTGACAAATCACTTCACAAAACTCAAAATTTCACTCTAACCCCCTTCCACAAACACTCTCAAACACTGACAATCACTCTCTCCTCTGACAATCACTCTCTCACATTTCAAAATTTCACTCTCACACACGGGACAACACTCTCACACCGCAACCCACTCTCACCCCACTGACAATCACTCTCACACATGAAAATAACTCCTCACACGAAAATCACTCTCACACGGAAAAATCCTCCACACATTTGCAACCCACTCTCACCCCACTGACAATCACTCACACAACGGAAATACCCCTAAACACAGGGGGCCCAATTTCCTCTCACACACTGACAATCAACCCTCACACCCGGGACAATCCCCCTTTTTCCACACTGAAAAACACTCTCCCCCATGACAAACCACACCTCAAAAACACTGAAAATTCACTCTCACACTCAAAATAAAATTTCTCACAACGGACAATCACTCACACAACTGACAATCACTCTCCCCAAAATGCAATCACTCTCACACACGACAAAAAATCTCCAAAATCAAAATAAACTCTCACCCAAAAAACAATCACTCTCACACACTGACAATCACTCCACACACGGGACAACCCACTTTTAAAACACACTGCCCCAATCAAAAAAAACCCCCTCACAACACTCTCCACACGGGACAATAAATCTCAACAACTGCCCAATCACTCCTCAAATGCAATCCCCTCCCCTCACACTGAAAATTTCCTTCACACACTGACAATCCCCTCTCACACACTACAACCCCACTCTCACCCCCTGAAAATTTCACCTCAACACTCACAATCACTCCCACACACTAACAATCACTCCTAAACACTGAAAATCACTCTCTCACATGCAAATCACTCTCTCACACTGCCCAACCCACTCTCCCCAAACCTAAAAAAACATCTCAACACCACAATCACTCTCCCACACTCAAAAACCCCCTCCCAAAATCACAATCACTCTCACCCACGGGCAACCACCTCTCACTCGGAAAAACCCCCTCTTTTTCCAACATGAAAAATCACCTCTCACTCGACAATCACCTCTCACAAAATTTCACTCCCTCACATTTCCCAACCAACTCACAATCACTCTCCACACTGACAACCCACCTCCACACTCACAATCACTCCTCACACTGACAACCCCCTCTCCCCACACTGACAATCCCTCACAAATGTCCCAACATTTCTACACACTCACAACCCACTCTCAAAACACTGACAATCACTCCTCACCCCACTCAAATAAATCTCTCAACATCAAAATTCACTCTCTCACAAACTGACAATCACTCTTCACCCCCTCAAAAATTTCACAATCACTCTCAACATTTGACAACACTCTCACAACTGATTTTTCACTCCACACATCACAATCATCTCAAAACACTGAAAATTTCATTTCCTTTTCAAAAACTGCCAATCACTCCCCACACATCACAATCATTCAAACTTTAAGCCCAATCACCCTCCCAAAACAATCACTCTCACACACTGACAATCACTCCTCAAAACGAAAATTTCCACCCCCTCACACGGGCAATCACCTCCCCCACAAGAAAATCACTCTCCACACCTGACAATTTCACTCTCTCACACTGCCCTTTCACTCTCACGGACAATCACTCTAAACCACAGACAATAAACCTCCCCACACTGACAACACCTTCTCACACTGAAAAACACTCCCCAACACACTCACAATAAATCCACACACCCCATTTTTCACCCCTCACACACTGACAACCCACTCTCACACACTGAAATACTCTCTCACACTGACAATCCTACACCCCCCACAACATCTCACACACTCACAATCACTTTAAACCCCACTCCCCAATCACTCTCACACACTGACAATAAACTCTCTCACATTTGTCAATCCTCTCACAAAACTCACAATCACTCTCACACATTTCACAATCATCCCCAAAACCCACAAAACCAATCACCCCACCCCTCACAATAAACCTCAAAAACACTCACAATTTCACTCTAAAACACCTCACAATCACTCCCAAAAACCACATCCTCAAAAATTCACCTCTCCATCACAATCACTCTCACCCCCTGACAATCACTCCCACAAAACAAACAATCATTTCCCTCCCCCACACTCAAATTCCCCCTCTCCATCTGAAAAAACACTCTTTTCACACTCACAACCCAATCTTAAACTCTGACTTTCACTCTCTCACTTGACAATCACTTCACCCCAACTGCCCAATCACTTTTCAAAATACTGAAAATCCCCCCCTCACAGGGACAATCATTTCTCTCACACTGACAACCCACCCCCTCAAAAACTGACAATACCTCTCACACGAAAACCACTCTTTACACTCACAACACTTCACACACCACAATCACTCTCACACACTGAAAAATCACCTCTTCACCCTGACAAAACTCTCTCAAAATGGCAACACTCTCCCCACACTGACAAACACTCTCACACACTCACAACCCACTCTAAACACACTCAAAAATCACTCTCACCACTGAAAATTCCACTTCCAAAAACAATAAACAACCCACTTTTCCCACAGACAATCAACTCTTCTCAAAAACTGACAATCACTCCCCCTCACTTGACAATCACCCTCTCACCAATCACCTCTCACATTTCCCTAAACCCCTCCCCTTTCAACTCCCAACACACAAAAACACTCCTCACACCCCACAATCACTCTCTCCCCATCACAACCCACCCCTCTCAAAATGACAATCACTCCACACACTCAAAATCACTCTCCACACTCCCCAATCACTCCCCACACATCCAATCCCCTCTCAAAACACTCACAAACTCTCTCACACTCACAATCCTCTCTCACCCGGCAATCACCTCTCACCCCTTCCCTCAAAAACCCCAAAATTTCACTCTCACACACTAAACAATCACCCCTCAACACTTACAAAAACTCTCACACACTCACAATCACTCTCACAAAACTCACAATCACTCTAAAACCACTGACAATCACTCTCTCACACGGGAACAACACTCTCACACAACCACAACCCCACTCTCACACACTCCAATCCTCTCACAAAACTCCCCAATCCTCCACACAGACAATCACTCTCTCACCCCTGACAATCACCCCCCCCAAAAACACTCCAAAAACACTCTCAACACTGACAAAAAATCTACAAACTCACAATCACTCTCACACCCTCAAAATTTCCCCTTCACACATCACAAACTCTCTCCCCCCCTCACAATCACTTCTCACACTCCCCAATCACCCCTTCACACTGAAAATCACCCCCTCTCACACCCCCCTTTCACACTCAAAAACACCTCACACCCCTGAAAATCACTTCACACCTCACAATCACTCTCCAAAACTTAAAAACAATCACTCTCAAAACCCCTCACAATCACTCTCACCCCCTGAAAATTTTCACCTCTCCCACTGAAAATAAACTTCACACACTCACAATTCCTCCAACTTACAATAAATCTCACACATTTCAAAATTCATTTCTCACACACTGAAAATTTCACCTCCCCAATGCCCAATCATCTCACACACTCAAAAAATCCCCCCTCACACACTACAACACCCTAAAACCCCCCAAAAATCCTCTTAAACCACACAAACAATCACTCTCCACACTGAAATCACTCTCTCCCCACTGAAAATCACTCTCACACACTCACAATCAATTCTCACCCCACTGACAATCCCCTCTCAACATTGAAAACCCACCCCCTCACACTGACAATCCCCTCTCACACACTCACAATAAACTCTCACACACTGACAAACACTTCCAACACTGCCCAATAAACTCTTTTCCAAAAACGGACAACCCAACCCCTCTACACTACAATAAATCTAAAACCACACTCAAAAATCCTTTTAAAACACTGAAAAACCACTTCACACACTCCCCAATCACCCTTCACAACTCAAAAACCACTCTCACACACCACAATCACCCCCACCCCAATGACAATCCTCTCTCACACGGGACAATCCCCTTCACAAACTTCCCAAAAATCACCTCACACACTCCCCAATAAACCCTCAAACACCCCAAAATTTCCACTCCACACACTCCCCAATCACTCTAACACCCACAAATACTTTTAAACACACTCAAAATCACTCTCACCACTCAAAAGTCACTCCCCCGCCCACCCCAAAATTCACCCCCTCACACATGAAAAATCACCCCTCCCCAAACCCCAAATTTCACTCTCCCCTCCTTCACAATCACCTCTTCACTCGGACAACCCTTTCCTCCAACTCACAACCCACTCCTCACTTGACAACACTCTCTCACTCTGACAATCCATTTCTCCCCCACCAACAATCCTCTCACCCCACTCAAAAACTAAACTCTTCACATTAAAATTTCATCCCCTCACCGGGCCCAATCATTTCTCTCCACTGACAATCATTTCCAAAAAACACCCCCGAAAACCTCTCACCCCCTCAAAAACACTCTCACACAACCCAACCTTCACAAAAATCAAAATTCACCCCCTCTCAAAACGACAATACCTCCACATCACAATCACCCCTCTCCCCCAATTCACAATCACTCTCTCTGACAATCACTTCTCCCCACTGAAAATTTCACTCTTTTCCACACTCACAATCCCCCCTTTTGACAATCACTCTCTCCTCCTGAAAATCACTCCCCCACACTCCCTCACACCAAAAACCCTCAAAACAACCCCACCCTCCCAACCCCAACAATCACTCTCCCCACACTCACAATCCACTCTTTTTCCACTGACAATCACTCTTCACACCCCCCCTCAACACTCACAAACACTCAAAAATCACTCTCACACACTCAAAAATTACTCTTAAACACTAACCAAAACTCTATCCCCTCTGAAAATTTTTCACTCTCTAAACACTGACAATCACTTCTAAACTAAAGAAAATTTCACTTTCCCCACACAATCCCCATTTCCCCAAAATCCCCCCAAAAACTAAAAAACCACCCCCAAAAATCCCTAAACATTGTGGGGTAACGACCAGCAATCCCAACGCAAACACAATAGGGCTTTCGGGTTTAAACCCCGGGTTTGGGAGTGACCTAAATTTTACGGTCACTATTTTGCTGTCGTTTTTAAATTTTTGATGTGTATGTGGTGTAATTTGTTTGTGTGTTTTGGGGGGGGGAGTAGTGCTGTTTTGGTGTATTTTCCCGTAGTGTTGTTTTGGGGTGTATGTGACGTTGCCCTGTATGTGTTTTATGGGGAACAAAATTTTGGGGTATGTGTGTATGTACTTTATTTTTTGTATTTTTTTGTGACGTAGTGTCTGTTGTGTGTAATTTAAACGTGTGTCTGAAAAAGTGGTATTTTAATTGTGTCGGTATGTGTTATGTGACTATGTCTGTTTTGGGGTTTATGTGCGTGTTCTGTAGGTGTATGGGGGACGTATTGTCTGAATGGGTATGGGGACTTTAGGTTTGTAGGTTGTATGTGACTAGTGTCTGTATGAATGGAGGGTAGGTCGGGATTTTGTGTTTTTTATGAGGTATGTGGAGAGTTTTTGGGAAAGGGTTTGTGACGGATGTTTCTGTATGTTTATGGCCCGTAGTGTCCTGAAATTGTGTTTTGAAATGTATAAATTTATGGGGACGTAGTGTTTGTATGTGTACTCACCTAATTGTACTCACCTAATTGTGGTTGCAGGGGTCGAGACTCAGCTCCTGGCCCCCGCCTCTTCACTGATCGCTACTAGGTCCTCTCCCTTTCTGCTTCCTGAGCTTTCTCATACCTCTTCTTAAAACTATGTATGGCTCCTGCCTCCACTACTTCACTTGCTAGGCTATTCCACTTGCTGACAACTCTATGACTGAAGAAATACTTCCTAACGTCCCTGTGACTCGTCTGAGTCTTCAGCTTCCAGTTGTGACCCCTTGTCCCTGTGTCCCCTCTCTGGAACATCCTATCTCTGTCCACCTTGTCTATTCCCCGTAGTATCTTGTATGTCGTTATCATGTCTCCCCTGACCCTTCTGTCCTCCAGTGTCGTCAGTCCGATCTCCCTCAACCTTTCCTCGTACGACATTCCCTTGAGCTCTGGGACTAGCCTTGTTGCAAACCTTTGTACTTTCTCTAGTTTCTTGACGTGCTTGACCAGGTGTGGGTTCCAGACTGGTGCTGCATACTCCAGTATGGGCCTAACATACACAGTGTACATTGTCTTGAACGATTCCTTATTAAGGTATCGGAACGCTATTCTCAGGTTTGCCAGGCGCCCGTATGCTGCAGCAGTTATTTGGTTGATGTGTGCCTCCGGTGACATGCTCGGTGTTATGGTCACCCCAAGGTCTTTCTCCCTGAGTGAGGTCTGTAGTCTTTGTCCACCTAGCTTATACTCTGTCTGCGGTCTTATTTGCCCCTCCCCAATCTTCATGACTTTGCATTTGGCTGGATTGAATTCGAGAAGCCAGTTACTGGACATGTCCAGCCTTTCCAGGTCTCTTTGCAGTCCTGCCTCATCCTCGTCCGATTTAATTCTTCTCATCAACTTCACGTCATCTGCGAACAGGGACACTTCAGAGTCTATTCCTTCCATCATGTCGTTCACATATATCAAAAATAGCACTGGTCCTAGAACTGACCCCTGTGGGACCCCGCTCGTAACAGGCGCCCACTGTGATACCTCTTCACGTACCATGACTAGTTGCTGCCTCCCTGTCAGGTATTCCCTTATCCATTGCAGTGCCCTTCCTTTTACGTGTGCCTGATCCTCCAGCTTCTGCACTAATCTCTTGTGGGGAACTGTGTCAAAGGCCTTCCTGCAGTCCAGGAAAACGCAATCTACCCACCCCT
Source organism: Cherax quadricarinatus (assembly GCF_026875155.1). Lineage (NCBI taxonomy): Eukaryota > Metazoa > Arthropoda > Malacostraca > Decapoda > Parastacidae > Cherax > Cherax quadricarinatus. The sequence continues at coordinate 21,715,163 of NC_069476.1, read as the reverse complement.
CTCTCTCGTGTCTTACTTCTGTTACCTTGTCATAAAACTCCAGGAGGTTTGTGATACAAGATTTGCCTTCCATGAACCCATGCTGGTTTTCATTTATAATCTTGTTCCTTTCCAGGTGTTCGACCACTCTCCTCCTGATAATCTTCTCCATGACTTTGCACACAATACATGTCAGAGACACAGGTCTGTAGTTTAGTGCCTCGTTTCTGTTTCCTTTCTTAAATATGGGGACTACATTAGCTGTCTTCCATTTCTCAGGTAGTTGCCCAGTTTCAAGGGATGTGTTGAAGATTGTGGTTAGAGGCACGCACAGCATCTCTGCTCCTTCTCTAAGGACCCATGGGGAGATGTTGTCCGGTCCCATCGCCTTTGAGGTGTCAAGGTCACTTAAGAGCTTCTTCACCTCCTCCTCAGTTGATCGTATGTCATCCAACACTTGTTGGTATATTCCCTCTTGATGTTCCCTTCTGTTCTGTCTTCCCACAGCCCTTCCTGTCTCTACTGTAAAAACTTCCTTAAATCTCCTGTTCAGCTCCTCACATACCTCCTGATCATTTCTTGTGAGTTCTCCACCTTCTGTCCCTTAATCTGATCATTGGTCTTTGACTGTTGTCTTCCTCCTGATGTGGCTATACAACAGTTTCGGGTCAGTCTTGATTCTCGATGCTATGTCATTTTCATACTGTCGCTGGGCCTCCCTCCTTACCTGTGCGTACTCATTCCTGGCTCTGCGACTGATCTCCCTATTTTCGTGTGTTCTCTGCCTTCTGTACTTTTTCCATTCTCTATTGCACTTTGTTTTTGCCTCCTTACACCGTCGGGTAAACCAGGGGCTTGTTCTGGTCTTCCCGTTGTTACTGTTGCCCTTGGGAATGAACCTTTCCACTGCCTCCTTGCATTCTGTTGCTACATATTCCATCATTTCATTTACTGGCTTTCCTGCCAGTTCTCTGTCCCACTGGACCTCCCGCAGGAAGTTCTTCAACCCTATGTAGTCCCCTCTTTTATAGTCAGGCTTTTCCCATTCTTCTCCTGTTATTCTCTCCACTTGCAGCTCTACTATGTATTCAAAGCACAGAACCACGTGGTCGCTAGCTCCTAGGGGGACTCTCATACTTGATGTCCTCAATGTCTGAGCTGCCCAGGGTGAACACAAGGTCCAATCTTGCTGGTTCATCCTCCCCTCTCACTCTGGTAGTGTCCTTAACATGTTGGTGCATGAGGTTTTCCAGCAACACGTCCAACATCCTGGCTCTCCATGTTTCGGGACCCCCATGTGGCTCCAGGTTTTCCCAGTCAATCTCCCTGTGGTTGAAATCCCCCATAACCAGCAACTTTGCTCTGCTGGAGTGAGCTCTTCTTGCCACCTCAGCAAGTGTGTCCACCATTGCTCTGTTGCTCTCTTCATATTCCTCTCTTGGCCTCCTGCAGTTCTGTGGTGGATTATACATCACTGCAATGACCACTTTGTGTTCCCCAGACTGAAGTGTACCTGCTATGTAGTCTCTTTCTCCCGTCTCATCTATGCCTTCCATTTTCTCGAATTTCCATCTGTTTTTTACGAGCAGAGCAACCCCACCTCCCCCCCTGCCCCTTCTATCTTTCCTCATGATGTGGTATCCTGGTGGGAAGATGGCATCTGTTATTGTCTCCATGAGTTTTGTTTCTGTAACTGCCTATGATGTCTGGGGACTTTCTCTTGATTCTTTCTTCTTTCATTCCTCATGTTTATTCGTTGAATCATCTGCATTTGTGGTACCAAACCTTCAACGTCTTTCTAATACTGTAACTGTGTGCGGGGTGAAACAGAGGATCGTCATCTCTGTGATGGTTGGTTTGGATTGTTCATTGGCCTTGGGGGTGTCGTGGCTTGGATCCTACTGCAGGTGTTTCTGGGGGTGGCTTGTCCTTCCATTTGATGCCTGGGGTTATTCTGCTCTCCTTTTTTCATTCCTCCCATTTCTTCTTTCGTTTTGAACTCTCCTCTTTCATTGTTCTTCCTTTCCGTCCTGTGTCTGTCTCGTCGAGGTACACACTCCCAGACTCCTGCTTGCCTCTCAGCGTGCTTTCTCCCTGCATGATCATGTTTCCGGGTTGATTCTGCCTTGAAACTTTACTTTGAGAGGGCCGATTCCTTTGCTTTGTGAACCACCCATTCTCCGAAATATTTGCCCACCTGGCATGTCCCCCTCGCCTATTCACCTTCATGATTCTTCAATCGCTTTTTTCTCCTCCTGCTTTCTTTTCATCAATAAGTTCCCCCTTTAGCTTCGTCTAGCCCATAGACGTAAACACATCTCTCCCTTTCCACCTCCCACTGTGACTTTTCCCATTGCATCTCATGTGTTTTTATTTTCCTTCCGTGAGTTGTTTCCTTCCTTCAGTCCCCTTCCCTCGTTTGTGGTGTTGTGTGTGTGTGTGTGTGTGTGTGTGTGTGTGATGTGTATGTGTGTGTGTGTATGTGTGTATGTTGTGTGTGTGTGTGTGTGTGTGTGGTGGTGTGTGTGTGGTGTATTGTGTATGTGTGTGTGTGTATGTGGTGTGTGTATGTGTGTATGTGTGTGTGAGTGTGTGTGTTGTGTACTCACCTAGTTTAACTCACCTAGTGAGTTGCGGGGGTCGAGTCCGAAGCTCCTGGCCCCGCCTCTTCACTGATCGCTAACTAGATCACTTCTCCCTGAGCCGTGAGCTTTATCATACCTCCGCTTAAAGGCTTATGTAAAAACCTGCCTCCACTACTCGCCTTCCCAAACTATCCACTTACTGACCTTATCTTGGCTGAAGAAAGAATCTAACATCCTGTGATTCATCTGTGTCTTCAGCTTCCAACTGTGTCCCCTTGTTACTGTGTCCAATCTCTGGAACATCCTGTCTTTGGGCCCCACCTTGTCAATTCCTCTCAGTATTTTGTATGTCGTTATCTGTCCCCCCTATCTCTCCTGTCCTCCAGTGTCGTCAGGTTGATTTCCCTTAACCTCTACCGTAGGACATACCTCTTACTCTGGGACTAGTCTTGTTGCAAACCTTTGCACTTTCTCTAGTTTCTTCACGTGCTGGCTAGGTGTGGGTTCCAAACTGGTGCCGCATACTCCAATATGGGCCTAACGTACACGGTGTACAGGTCCTGAATGATTCCTTATTAGATGTCGGAATGCTGTTCTGAGGTTTGCTAGGCCCCCCATATGCTGCAGCAGTTATTTTTGGGTTTATGTGCGCTTCAGGGGATGTGCCTGGTGTTATACTCACCCCAAGATCTTTTTCCCTTTAGTGAGGTTGTAGTCTCTGACCCCAGACTGTACTCCGTCTGCGGCCTTCTTTGCCCTTCCCCCAAACTTCATGACTTTGCACTTGGTGGGATTGAACTCCAGGAGCCAATTGCTGGACCAGGTCTGCAGCCTGTCCAGATCCCTTTGTATTCTGCCCTGGTCTTCGATCGAGTGAATTCTTCTCATCAACTTCACGTCATCTGCAAACAGTGACACCTCAGAGTCTATTCCTTCCGTCATGTCGTTCACAAATACCAGAAACAGCACTGGCCCTAGGACTGACCCCTGCGGGACCCCTGGTCACAGGTGCCCACTCTGACACCTCGCCACGTACCATGACTCGCTGCTGTCTTCCTGACAAGTATTCCCTGATCCATTGTAGTGCCTTCCCTGTTATCCTGCTTGGTCCTCCAGTTTTTGCACCAATCTCTTGTGTGGAACTGTGTCAAACGCCTTCTTGCAGTCCAAGAAAATGCAATCCACCCACCCCTCTCTCTCTTGTCTACTGCTGTCACCATGTCATAGAACTCCAGTAGTTTGTGACACAGGATTTCCCGTCCCTGAAACCATGTTGGCTGCTGTTGATAAGATCGTTCCTTTCTAGGTGTTCCACCACTTCTCTCCTGATAATCTCCATGATTTTGCATGCTAACATGTCAGTGACACTGGTCTGTAGTTTAATGCTTCATGTCTGTCTCCTTTTTTAAAGATTGGGACTACATTTGCTGTCTTCCATGCCTCAGGCAATCTCCCTGTTTCGATAGATGTATTGAATATTGTTGTTAGGGGTACACATAGCGCCTCTGCTCCCTCTCTCAATACCCATGGGGAGATGTTATCTGGCCCCATTGCCTTTGAGGTATCTAGCTCACTCAGAAGCCTCTTCACTTCTTCCTCGGTTGTGTGCACTGTGTCCAGCACTTGGTGGTGTGCCCCACCTCTCCGTCTTTCTGGAGTCCCTTCTGTCTCCCTTGTGAACACTTCTTTGAATCTCTTGTTGAGTTCTTCACATACTTCACGGTCATTTCTTGTTGTCTCTCCTCCTTCCTTCCTTAGCCTGATTACCTGGTCCTTGACTGTTGTTTTCTTCCTGATGTGGCTGTACAAAAGTTTCGGGTCAGATTTGGCTTTCGCTGCTATGTCATTTTCATATTGTCTTTGGGCCTCCCTTCTTATCAGTGCATATTCGTTTTCTGGCTCTACGACTCTTCTCCTTATTCTCCTGGGTCCTTTGCTTCTATATTTCTCCATTCCCTAGCACACTTGGTTTTTTGCCTCCCTGCACCTTTGGGTAAACCATGGGCTCATCCTGGCTTTTTCATTATTCCTGTTACCCTTGGGTACAAACCTCTCCCCAGCCTCCTTGCATTTTGTTGTACATATTCCATCATTCTCATTAAACTGGCTTCCCTGCCAGTTCTCTGTCCCACTGAACCCCGTTCAGGTAGTTCCTCATTCCTGTGTAGTCCCCTTTCTTGTAGTTTGGCTTTATTCGTCCTGGCCTTCCTGCTTCTCCCTCCACTTGTAGCTCTACTGTGTATTTCGAAGCTTAAAACCACATGGTCACTGGCCCCAAGGGGTCTTTCATTATGTGATGTCCTCGATATCTGCACTACTCAAGGTGAATACTAAGTCCAGCCTTGCTGGTTCATCCTCTCCTCTCTCTCTTGTAGTGTCCCTTACGTGTTGGCACATGAAGTTTTCCAGTACCACCTCCATCATCTTAGCCCTCCATGTATCTTGGCCCCCATGTGGGTCCAAGTTCTCCCAATCGATCTCCTTGTGGTTAAAGTCACCCATGATCAGGAGCTTTGCCCTGCATGCATGAGCTCTTCTGGCCACTCTAGCAGTGTGGTCAACCATCGCTCTATTGCTCTCGTCGTACTCTTGCCTTGGCCTCCTGCTGTTCTGTGGTGGGTTTACATCACTGCTATTACCACCTTGGGGACTCCAGAGTGAAGTGTTCCCGCTATGTAATCACTTTCTTCTCCGCTGTCTCCTCTCTCCAGCTCATCAAGATTCCAGCGATTTTTTATCAGCAACGCCACTCCTCCACCCCCCCTGTTCCCTCTGTCTTTCCTCAGGATTTGGTATCCCGTTGGAAAGATGGCATCTGTGTGGTGTGTGTGTGTGTGTGTGTGTGTGTGTGTGTGTGTGTGTGTGTGTGTGTGTGTGTGTGTGTGTGTGTGTGTGTGTGCGCTCACTCATTTGTATTCACCTATTTGTGGTTGCAAGGGTCGAGTTACAGCTCCTGTCCCAGCCTCTTCACTGGTCACTACTAGGTCTTCTCTCTCCGTGCTCCATGTTCTTCATCACACCGCTTTTTAAAGCTATGTATGGCTCCTGCCTCCACTACATCACTCTCCAGACTGTTCCGCTTTCTGACGACTTTATGACTGAAGAAATACTTTCTAACATCCCTTTGGCTCATCTGTGTTTTCAACTTCCAATTGTGACCCCTTGTTGCTGCTTCCCACCTATGAAACATCCTGTCCTTATCCACCTAATCAATTCCTCTCGGTATTTTATATGTTGTTATCATGTCTCGCTATCCCTCCAGTCCTCTAGTCTCGTCAGGTTGATTTCCCTTAACCTCTCCTCATGGGACATACCCATTAGTTCCGGGACCAGTCTTTGGCCCCCTAGCCTGTACGCTTTCTGCGGTCTTCTTTGAGCTTCCCCGGTCTACATGACTTTGCACTTTGTGAGATTAAAATCCAGGAGCCAGTTGTTGGACCAGGCTGCAGCATCCTGTCCAGATCCCTTTGTAGTCCCACCTGATTCTCATCCACTTGAATTTTTCACATTAGCTTTATATCGTGTACAAACGATGACACCTCTGAATCTATCCCTTCAGTTATGTCCTTCACATATACCAGAAACAAGCACTGGCCCTAGGACTGACCCATGTGGAACCCCGCTAGTCACAGGTGCCCAGTCTGACACTTCATCACTTACCATCATTCGTTGTTTCCTTCCTGTCAGGTATTCTCTGATTCATTGCAGTGCCTTTGTCAGTGACACTAGTCTGTAGTTTAATGCTACCTACCTGTCTCCTTTCTTAAAGACTGGGACTACATTTGTTGTCTTCAACACCTCAGTTAGTTGCCCTGTTTTGATAAATGTGAAGATTGTTGTTAATGGCACACATACTGCCTCTACTCCCTCTCTCAGGGCCCACGAAGAAATGTCCGGTACCACTGCGTTTGAGGTATCTAGCTCACTTAGCAACCTCTTCACCTCCTCCTAGGTTGTATGTAGTGTGTCCAGCACTTATTGGTGTACCCTTCCATCTTGGTTTGCTGGAGTCTTTTCTGTCTCCACTGAAAATACTTCCTTAAATCTCCTATTAAGCTCCTCACACACATCGCCATTTCTTGTGATCTCTCCTTCCTTCCTTAGACTGATTACCCGGTCCTCGTCTGTTGTTTTCCTCCTGATGTGGCTGTACAACAGCTTTGGGTCAGGTTTGGCTTTCGATGCAATGTCATTCTCGTATTTCCGCTGGGCTTTCTTCCTTTGCATATTCATTTCTGGCTCCTTCGCTAATCTTCTTATTTTCCTGGGTCCATTGTCTTCTATTTTTTTTCCATTCTCTAGCACACTCAGTATTGGACTCTATACCTTTAGGTGACCCAAGAGCTCGTTCTGGTATTCCTGTTGTTTCTGTTGCACTTGGGTATGAACCTCTCCTCTTCCTCCTTGAATTTTGTGGCCACCTATTCCATCGTTTCATTTACTGTTTTTTCTCACCTTTTTTTTCTTCGTGACTGTGTAGTCCCCTTCTTTTACAGTTTGTCTTCTCCCGTCCTACTCGTGCTATATCATTCTCCACTTTTAACTCTACAGTGTATTCGAAGCTCAGGGTCACGTGATCACTGGCTTTGAAGGGCCTTTCATATATGGTGTCCTCAATGTCTGAACTACTCAAGGTGAATTCGAGGTCCAGCCTTACCGTTTATCCTCTCTCTCTCTCTCTCTCTCTCTCTCTCTCTCTCTCTCTCTCTCTCTCTCTCTCTCTCTCTCTCTCTCTCTCTCTCTCTCTCTCTCTCACTCTCTTGCTCTCTGGTAGTGTCCCTAACATGTTGATACATAAGTTTTCCTGCATTTTGATTTGCTATGCGTGTTGTTAATGCTCTCTTGGTGTGAAGAAGAATGGACCTTTGTATTTATCATTAAACCAAAAGCCTTTTATTTTTCTTGTTCTTTTACATGTCCAGTATGAATCTCTCCTTTAAATTTTTTTAATCAATACTTTTCATCAGTTTTTTTCCTATTCCTCTTCTATCCAAAAATTCTTGGTGCTTTCATAGCTCCCTCTTCCATAGTCCTATTTTATATTACTCACTTCCTCTCTTTCTTCATTCCCCTTTCCAACAGGTAATCAAAATTTCGTATCTCCTGATCGCTGGGTACTTTTGCCTTCCAAGAATTAATTTTCCTATGTCGTATTCATTTTGTGTAAAATTAAGATCGTATCTCGCTTGCTCATCTCTTTCCCGAACTCTTTTTTTTTTTTACCCTCGTATATTAATTCAGAATTTGTTTTCATCATTGCTTCCACTGGGTCTCCATGGGGGCGTCAGTTTCTTCATTCAGTCTCCTAGTGGTTGAAGTTTCCTAGTGGTTGAAGTCTCCTAGTGGTTGAAGTCTCCTAGTGGTTGAAGTTTCCTAGTGGTTGAAGTCTCCTAGTGGTTGAAGTCTCCTAGTGGTTGAAGTTTCCTAGTGGTTGAAGTCTCCTAGTGGTTGAAGTCTCCTAGTGGTTGAAGTCTCCTAGTGGTTGAAGTCTCCTAGTGGTTGAAGTCTCCTAGTGGTTGAAGTCTCCTAGTGGTTGAAGTCTCCTGGTACTAGCAATTTAGTTTTATTTATTCTTGTCCGCTCAGACATTATTTCCAATATGTGAATCAAGGTTTTCTTATTCTGATTTATACTTTTCCACTGGGGGAAGTAGTAGGCCAGTGGGCCGAAAGCAGCAACAGTCTGGTTAACCAGACAAGCAACGAACAAGCCTGGCCCGAGGCTGGGCTCCGGGTGTAGAAAAACTCTCGGACCTCCGTTGCTTACTGGAGTATTGTGGTTAGGTTAGGTAAGGTTCGTCAGGAAACAGGACAAATGTTTCCTGACGCGGGTCTTAGTCAGATGATGACCCGCCTTTGGAGCTTTTGGTCATCTGACCGAGGCCTTCCGCTGGCTTACCGGTCCACCCCTTTAAAAATTATGGTCATTTATAACCAGTCTGTGGAGTATTGTGTATCACTGCCACCGTTATATATCACTGCTACCATATATCAATCCACCATTATATATCACTGCAACTATTATATATCACTGCCACTATTATATATCACTGCTACCATTATTTTTTGTCTCTCAGGACGTAACATAGTCTTTGCAATGTAACTCATCCCCCACCTCCTTTGCTTGTCGTTTCCTTTATTACTGTTTGGCAGCGCTCTGGAAAAATTCCATTTGTCATTAATCTTTAGAGTTGAGCCTCAATAATAGTTTCTGTTTCTAGTATTTCTTCCCTGACTCTTCATTTCAGTCCTTTGTACTTGTTGGTAACTCCATCTACATTCGAATACCAAAGTATGATTCTTCTATCTCTTACTGATTTCTGGACATTTTGTTTTCTTCATTTCTTAAGGCACTGGGCTGGGAGTCTTCGTTAAATACTTTGCTAAATACTTTGGTACATCCTGGACTCTTTCTCCCTGTTGCTTCACCATTGTTCTGTTCCTCTGTCGCTTACGACTCCATTACAGTTCTCCGTTTCTGACCTTCGTTCATCATTCGTTCAGATTTTTTATGACATTCCCTATATCAAAGATCTAAGATCCTCTCAGATATGATTTCCTTCTCGTTACTAGGTTTCTCGTTTTTTATTTTGTAAACACAATTCATAATCTCTTTGACCTCTGTAAATATGTTCCTACTCTTAAACAAGCACAGATTTTGCTTTTCTCTCTCAGAGACTGAGTCACTGTGTACTGTGTACTCACACAGCTGGGATTGCAGGAGTCAAGCTACAGTTCCTGGCCCCGCCTCTTCGTTGGTTGCCACTAGGTTCACTCTCTCCATGCTTCATGAGTTTTATCGTACCTCTTCTTAAAGCTATGTATGAATCCTACCTCCACTACATCGCTTTCCCGGTTGTTCCATTTCCTGACAACTCTATGACTAAAGAAACACTTCCTAACATCCCTGTGACTTATCTAAACTTTAAGTTACTGTAGTTACACTTTATTCCTCTGTCCCAGCTCTGAAACATCCTGTCCCTATTCACCTTGTTAATTCCTCCCAGTATTTTATATGTAGTTATCATGTACCCCCATCTCTCCTATCCTCCAGTATCTTCATGTGGATTTCCACTAACCTCTCCTCGTAGGACATGCCCCTTAG
>NC_069476.1:21640495-21697995 GCF_026875155.1 Cherax quadricarinatus | reverse complement strand
TAGTCTTGTTCAGTGGTGATGTAGTCTTGTTCAGTGGTGATGTAGTCTTTGTTCAGCGGGTGATGTAGTCTTGTTCAGTGGTGATGTAGTCTTGTTCAGTGGTGATGTAGTCTTGTTCAGTGGTGATGTAGTCTTGTTCAGCGGTGATGTAGTCTTGTTCAGTGGTGATGTAGTCTTTCTCAGTGGTGATGTAGTCTTTCTCAGTGGTGATGTAGTCTTGTTCAGTGGTGATGTAGTCTTGTTCAGCGGTGATGTAGTCTTGTTCAGTGGTGATGTAGTCTTTCTCAGTGGTGATGTAGTCTTGTTCAGCGGTGATGTAGTCTTGTTCAGTGGTGATGTAGTCTTTCTCAGTGGTGATGTAGTCTTGTTCAGCGGTGATGTAGTCTTGTTCAGCGGTGATGTAGTCTTGTTCAGTGGTGATGTAGTCTTGTTCAGTGGTGATGTAGTCTTTCTCAGTGGTGATGTAGTCTTGTTCAGTGGTGATGTAGTCTTGTTCAGTGGTGATGTAGTCTTGTTTCAGTGGTGATGTAGTCTGTGTTCGCGGTGATGTAGTCTTGTTCAGTGGTGATGTAGTTCTTGTTCAGTGGTGATGTAGTCTTTCTCAGTGGTGATTAGTTTCGGGTAGTCTTGTTCATGGTGATGTAGTCTTGTTCAGTGGTGATGTAGTCTTGTTCAGTGGTGATGTAGTCTTGGTTCAGTGGTGATGTAGTCTTGTTCAGTGGTGATGTAGTCTTGTTCAGTGGGTGATGTAGTCTTGTTCAGTGGTGATGTAGTCTTGTTCAGTGGTGATGTAGTCTTGTTCAGTGGTGATGTAGTCTTGTTCAGTGGTGATGTAGTCTTGTTCAGTGGTGATGTAGTCTTGTTCAGTGGTGATGTAGTCTTGTTCAGTGGTGATGTAGTCTTGTTCAGTGGTGATGTAGTCTTGTTCAGTGGTGATTTTTATATATCTTTTGATTATTTTTATTATATTTTCATGATTATCTTTAGTGATCTTATATATTTTATGTATTATTTATTATTTTCTATTAATATTTTATTATATATAGGGAAGATGAGGGAGACTATGAAATTAGGTGATGTGTTGTTATGTGTATCTTCAGTGGAAGTAGTTTTAGGGATGATTTTTTGGGCGGTGGGGTTTTGTTCAGGGTATTGTCCGCATTTTTCTTGTGTGATTATTTCTCGGTGGGGCTTATGGTATTGTTTAGGTAGACTTATGTGATAACCCATGGACGCTTGCGTTGATGACTTTTCATGATGTATCTTGTCAGTGTGATGTGTCTTCAGTGGTGAGTAGTCTTTCAGTGGATGTAGTCTTTCATGGGAGTTCTTGTTCATGGTGATTAGTCTTTTAGTGGTATTGTCTTCATGTGAGTAGTCTTTTCAGTGGTGAGGCTTGTAGGGATGTAGTCTTGTTCAGTGGTATTTCTTCCATGGTGATGTTCTTTCAGTGGTGAGTGGCTGTTAGTGTGTATGATATTCTTGTTCATGGTGATAGTCTTTCGTGGATGTAGCTTCAGTGAGTGTCTTGTCATGGTGATATCTTCAGTGGTGAGTAGTCTTGTTCTGTGAGTAGTCTTTCTAGTGGTGATGTAGTCTTTCAGGGATGTAGTCTTTTCAGTGGTGATGTAGCTTTCATGTGATGTACTTTCATGTGATGTTTTCAGTGGGATTAGTCTTTTCAGTGTGTGTAGTCTTTCAGTGTGATGTATCTTGTTCAGTGATGTAGTCTTTTCAGTGTGATGTAGTCTTCAGTGGGATGTAGTCTTTCAAGTGTGATGTAGTCTTGTTAATTTGTGGTGATGTAGTCTTCGGGTGTGTAGCTTTTCAGTGGGAGTTTTTAGGGTGAGTAGCTGTTCAGGTATGTAGTCTTCAGTGGTGATGTGTCTTTCTCAGTGTGATGTAGTCTTTCAGGGTGAGAGTCTTTCAGTGTGTTGTCTTCTCATGGTGATGTAGTCTTGTTCGGGGAGTAGTCTTTCAGGTGATTAGTCTTCATGGAGTGCTTGTCAGGGAGTAGTCTTTTCGTGGTATTAGCTTTTCGGGATGTAGTCTTCGGTGAGTAGTTTTTCATGTGAGTATCTTTTATGGGAGTGCTTGTCAGTGTGTTATCTTGTTCGGGGATGTAGTCGTTCATGGTGATGTATCTGTCAGTGTGATCTGTGTGTGTATCTTGTCAGTTTTCCAGTGTGATGTAGTCTGTTCAATTAGCCGGTGTGTATCTTGTTCAGTTGATGAGTCTTTTCAGTGTGATGTAGTCTTCAGTGGGAGTAGTCTTTTCAGGTGATGTAGTCTTCAGTGGTGATAGTCTTTCTATTTGAGTAGTTCTTCGGTGAGTAGTTTTTCAGGGTGAGTAGTCTTTTCAGGTAGTTTTCAGTGTGATTAGCTTGTTCAGGGATGTAGTCTTTTCCGGTGGGTCTTGTTCAGTGGGATGAGCTTTTCAGTGTTGTAGTCTTCTCAGGGTATGTCTTGTTCAAACGATGTGATGTATCTTTTAATGAGCCAGAGGTTATGTAGTCTTGTTCGGTGATGTATCTTGTTAGTTTTATGTATTATCTTTTTATTTTGGAGGTCTGAGGGTGATTAGCTGTTCAGTGTGAGTATTTAGTGGGTGAGCTTGTGGTGGCTTCTGGTGATGATCTTGTTCAGTGATAGTCTTTTGGTGTACTTTTTGTTTCAGGAGTAGTCTTTAAGCGTGATGTTTCTTATGTAGTTTAGGATTTTGTGAGTATTTGTTCAGGTGATGGAGGGGACTTGTTCAGGTGAGTAGTTTTTCATGGGATGTAGCTTGTTCAGTGGATGGTCTTTTCAGTGGTTCTTCAGTGGTAGTGTCTTTCATGGTGATGTTGTTTGTTCAGTGGTGATGTAGTCTTTTCGTGGTGATGTAGTCTTTCAGTGTGAATTTGCAGTTGAGTTTTCAGTGGTGAGTGTCTTCAGGGGAGAGTTTTTAGGGTGTTTCTCGTGTGATGTAGCTTGTTCAGTGGTAGAGGGTGATTGTCTTTTTTTATTTTCGTGGTGATGTAGTCTTTTCAGTGAGCGGTGATAGTCTTGTTCGTGTAGTGTCTTTCTGGTGATGTGCTGTCATGGGTGTAGTTTCAGTGTGTGTAGTCTTTTCATGGGAGTGTCTTCCATGTGACGTGGTTTGTTCAGTGGTGATGTAGTCTTTTCAGTGGTGATATGTAGTAGTCTTGTTCAGTGGTGATGGTCTTCTCATGTGATGGTCTTTTCAGTGGTGAGTTCTGTCAGGGTGATGTATCTTTCATGGTGATGTAGTCTTCATGGTGAGTTCTTTCAGGGTGATGTACTTTTCAGTGGGAGTATCTGTTCAGTGGTGATTGTTTTTAGTGGTGAGTAGTCTTTCAGGTGTGGTTGTCAGGTGATGTAGTCTTTCAGTGATGTGTCTTTCAGTGGTGAGTATCTTTCAGGTGATGTATCTTGTCAGGGTGAGTAGTCTTCGTGGGTTAGTCTTTCTCAGTGGTGAGTGTCTGTCAGGGTGATGTGTCTTGTTCAGGTGATGTTCTTCTCAGTGTGATGTGTCTTGCACGTGAGGTCTTGTCAGTGATGAGTCTTCGTGTGATGTGTCTCAGTGTGATGTTCTTTCTCAGTGGGATTAGCTTGTTCATGGTGATGTATCTTGTCAGGGGATGTAGTCTTGTCGTGTGATGAGTCTTGTCGGTGATGTAGTTTGTTCGGGATGTCTTGTTCAGGTGATGATCTTTCAGTGGTGATGTTTTGTCAGGGGGGGGTGGGGGTGTGATGTATCTTAGTGGTGATGTATCTTGTCATGGTGATAGTCTGTTCAGGGTGATGTAGTCTGTCAGTGGTGAGTAGTCTTCTGGTGTTAGTCTTGTTCAGGGATGAGTCTTGTCATGGTGAGTGTCTTCAGGTGATGTAGCTTTCGTGGTGATTAGTCTTTTCAGTGATGTAGTCTTGTCAGGTGATGTAGTCTTTCATGGTGATGTGTTTGTTCAGTGTGAGTAGTCTTTCCAGTGGATGTAGTCTTCATGGTGAGTGTCTTCAGTGTGATGTAGCTTGTTCAGGTGATTGTCTTCAGGGTGAGAGTCTTCATGGGACGTGGTCTTGTTAGTGGTGATGTATCTTTTCAGGGTGATGTACTTGTCATGGTGATGTAGTCTTGTTCTGTGTGTCTTCTCAGTGTGAGTATCTTTCTCAGTGGAGTGTCTTTAGTGTGAGTAGTCTTGTTCATGGTGAGTTTTCTCATGGTGAGTAGTCGTTCATGGTGAGGTTTCGTGCTGAGTGGTGATGTAGTCTTTTCAGTGGTGTGTCTTTCTCATAGTCTTTTCAGTGGTGATGTAGTCTTGCTCAGTGGTGACGTTGTCTTGCTCAGTGGTGATGTAGTCTTGTTCAGTGTTGACGTGGTCTTGCTCAGTGGTGATGTAGTCTTGTTCAGTGGTGACGTGGTCTTGTTCAGTGGTGATGTAGTCTTGGTCAGTGGTGATGTAGTCTTGCTCAGTGGTGATGTAGTCTTGTTCAATGGTGACGTGGTCTTGCTCAGTGGTGATGTAGTCTTGCTCAGTGGTGATGTAGTCTTGCTCAGTGGTGATGTAGTCTTGCTCAGTGGTGATGTAGTCTTGCTCAGTGGTGATGTAGTCTTGTTCAATGGTGACGTGGTCTTGCTCAGTGGTGATGTATTCTTGCTCAGTGGTGATGTAGTCTTGCTCAGTGGTGATGTATTCTTGCTCAGTGGTGATGTAGTCTTGCTCAGTGGTTATGTATTCTTGCTCAGTGGTGACGTTGTCTTGCTCAGTGGTGATGTAGTCTTGTTCAGTGGTGACGTGGTCTTGCTCAGTGGTGATGTAGTCTTGTTCAGTGGTGACGTGGTCTTGTTCAGTGGTGACGTGGTCTTGCTCAGTGGTGACGTGGTCTTGCTCAGTGGTGATGTGGTCTTGCTCAGTGGTGACGTGGTCTTGCTCAGTGGTGACGTGGTCTTGCTCAGTGGTGATGTAGTCTTGCTCAGTGGTGACGTTGTCTTGCTCAGTGGTGGCGTGGTCTTGCTCAGTGGTGATGTGGTCTTGCTCAGTGGTGATGTAGTCTTGTTCAGTGGTGACGTGGTCTTGCTCAGTCAGTGGTGACGTGGTCTTGCTCAGTGGTGATGTAGTCTTGTTCAGTGGTGACGTGGTCTTGATCAGTGGTGATGTAGTCTTGTTCAGTGGTGACGTGGTCTTGCTCAGTGGTGATGTAGTCTTGCTCAGTGGTGACGTGGTCTTGCTCAGTGGTGATGTAGTCTTGCTCAGTGGTGACGTTGTCTTGCTCAGTGGTCACGTGGTCTTGCTCAGTGGTGATGTAGTTTTGTTCAGTGGTGACGTGGTCTTGCTCAGTGGTGACCTGGTCTTGCTCAGTGGTGATGTAGTCTTGCTCAGTGGTGACGTGGTCTTGCTCAGTGGTGACCTGGTCTTGCTCAGTGGTGATGTAGTTTTGTTCAGTGGTGACGTGGTCTTGTTCAGTTGTGACGTTGTCTTGTTCAGTGGTGACGTAGTCTTGTTCAGTGGTGACGTGGTGTTCAGTGGTGATGTAGTCTTGTTCAGTGGTGACGTGGTCTTGTTCAGTGGTGACGTAGTTTTGTTCAGTTGTGACGTGGTCTTGTTCAGTGGTGATGTAGTCTTGTTCAGTGGTGACGTGGTCTTGCTTCTATGAAAACGTGATTAGCTTGGTCTCCGTTCCGTTCTTAGCTACCTGAGATTGTGATGATGTCTTCCCTCGACTTTGAAGAGCTTTATCTCCAGCCTATGGCAGAGTTAACCGAAGCAAGAAGAAAAATTCAACGACTGAAAGATATGTGCAAGGATTATCCCCGGAAGAACATTGTCGATTATCGAATCAACGATTGGATGCTAGTTGAAAGTGAAGGGACGAAGCTTAAGCTGAAAAAGTCCAAGATACCTCTGTGAAGACCAACAACTCTTTTTCTTTATCAGACAAATGTGAATTGATCATCCAGGATCTTCCAACGAAGACCATTCCAAGAAGGACAAATATTAATGACACAGTGAAGCCATCCAGTGAAGACGTCCCATTGAAGATCATCCATATAAAGACCGTCGAGAATGTCACATCGAACACGACTAATCAAGGTAAGAACGTTGTTATTGTTAGGGACAATCAGGTCAAGTTTATAGATAGGGCTTTTTTTTTCTTAGAGACAGGAAGAGGAGGCAGAGTGTGTGTTTTCCTGGGGCCGGGATGCAGGATATTGTTAGCTGTCTGGACGTCATCATGAGAGGTAATGGGAGCAATCCTGTTATCAAGATTGATGGACTGAACACATCGGTTGGAGGCTGATTGACTGATTACCTCAAATTTCTCCTCCACCGTTTTTTGTATAGGACTGATGAAGCCACTGTTGGCAAAACGTTTCCTCGAAAAAGATTCCAAAATTTTGCACAAGTGTCTCATTCTTCTCGGTTTTCTAAACAGTTTGTCATAAACTGAATAATGTACAGCTTGGCTATACAGAATGAGAAAGGGACTTGGGAGTTATGGTAAACAAGAACCTGAAGCCAAGACCACAATGCCTGAACGTACATAATAAGACATTACTGGGATTTATATCAAGAGGTATAAGCAACAGGAGACCATCAGTTATACTACAGCTCTACACATCATTAGTAAGGCCTCACTTAGATTATGCAGCACAGTTCTGCTCTCCATATTGTAGAATGGATATAAATTTGTTAGAAAACATTCAGAGAAGACTGAAATCTTCCATACGAAGAAAGATTGAAATCCCTTAAACTATATTCTCTTATAAGACGCAGAATAAAGTATGGTAATAATTACCGACAAATTGGTTTAGAAAGACACGTAAGCAAACACTAGGACATACTTATTAGAAAACCTTTCGGTACTGGGACGGAAGTGTGTAAGTGGAAGATGGGCATTAACAAAGGAGACATTAATAAGGTCTTGAAGAAATCCCTCCAAGAAAGAACTCAAAATCATGGATTCAAATTGGATAAGTTTAGATTAAGAAAAGATACAGGAAAGCAAAGGTTTATAAATAGGGCAGTTGATGAGTTTAACAGTCTGTCTAGTTAGGTTATTGAACCTAAAACCTTGGGTAATTTGTTAAATACATGAGGGCGAGAGGTTGGATTTGAGTGGGACTTGCACATGAGTTAGTGGGGTTGGGTATCATTGAAAATGGGTTGATCGTGTATTTTTGTTAAATGGGTTAGGGATTGAGAAGGACCTGCCTAGTATGGACCAGCAGGCCTGCTGCAGTGTTCGAACCGAAATGTCATTATAAGTTTCTTTCTCATATGGGCGGGTTATTTGTGTCTTGTTAATTGTTTGTTAGTGTAGACTGACTTGTCAGACCGTAGACTGACTTGTAGACTGACAGTAGATGGTGTCTGACATGGTCCAGAAGTTATGTATTCTATTTTTTTTAGTGCATTATTCATTCATATCAGCATCATGTGCTACTCTTAAAAAATGGCTTTGTTTCTAGAACCGGTTTGTTAATTTCCACTCTCAGAAATGAAGACCTGAACTTCAAGGATTTGGAGTGGATCGCTTGGTGGGGCGACTCGCTGGATGCTGATGTACCTGCCGGAGACAGCTTCCTTCCTGTAGCAGGAGAGCACCCCCTGGTCCGTGGAGTAGGGTCCCTTATAGGTGGAGAATAGTGTGTAAGAGGACAGATTACCAGACACCTCCAGTTTATCACCCAAACGGACCTGAAGTGAATACAAGTATTATAACTTGTCAGTAACTCGTATTTGTATCATGGAACATATGTCAAATAAATTAAGTATTGCTTGATAACTCGGGGTTACTGAGCCCCGGTCATTGTTAGTATAATGGCCGAGACACAGATCAACATTCATTATCCAGCAAGATCTTTTCCAAGGAGGTGCTTAATGCTAGTGACTCTTGATCAGAGGAATCTTAATTATCTTATCCTTCCTTCGATCAAATCTAATTACCTTTCAATCTTCACCTGTTATGATACTCTTTCCGACTTAGCATTCACCATGAATATAACACTGTGAAGTAAAAAAGGACACAAGTGCAACTAATGTGACATGTTATTGTAGCAAAGTTTCGCTCTCCAGGAGCTTTGACAAGCCAATAAGTATTCTTGGTGTGTTATAGACTGCAAATCAATATTTAAAGGTAAATACTATGCTCAAGAATAAGGCAGGACCGTAGTTGAAAATGGTATAAAATACTGAAAAGTTGAATATTAAGATACATGTGCAACAGTTGGGTATCTTTATTTATAAAACGCTTCGCCTATACAGTAGGCTTCTTCAGTCAAGTACAGAGGGAGCAGTAGAATTGAAATGAAGATGATGGAATCAGTCCATCAACTCTGAAGAAAAAGTATTTGAGGTGGTCAGTCCCTCAGCCTGGTGAAGAGTGCAGCTTCATGGTCTGGAACGATGAGTCTGAAGCGTGAGAGCGGTGTCTTAAAGACTGTCGAAGGTGAGGTGGAAATTCTCGGTATTTTATACCATTCTCAACAATACTGTTAGACACTGCAACACATCAGTATCTTGGTACAGAGGCCATCTTCCACTCTTAATCGTGCATCTACCAGTTATGAGTGAGAAGGGTTGGATTCCAGATGGAGCTGCCTTCTTACTTCCACTAGTGGATCCCGTCCCCTACAACGTCTTCGATATCTTCCACCTCACCTTCGACAGTATTTATGATTCCGTTCTCATGTTTCAGCTTCATGTCGTTCCAGACCATGGAGCTGAACTCTTCTCCAGACTGAGGGACTGACCCCTCAAACACTTTTTTTCCAAGGTTAATGGACTGGTTACATCATCTTTATTTCATTTCTACTGCTTCCTATATATTTGACTGAAAAACCCTACTGTATAGGCGAAACGTTCCATATACCCAACTGTTGCACATATGTCTTAATCTTCAAGATACTGAGTACAGATAAAACCTTTACTGATACACAACCTCACACATTAGGTTCGCTCTACAAAAGTTTTGTCAAGATTTGTTTAGAGCGGAATGTAACCTTAAATTAAAGCTTGTTGTGGTCGCAGTACCGTTCTACCAAGATGAATAAATGAATTTCCAAAAAAGAGAACCAAGGTCAGGTCTAAAGATTTGAGCATCTGACAGCGTATCGAGAAAGGAAATCATCAGCAAAATGAAGATACTACTATTCATATTGGCGTCTTCGAAGAAGAGAAGAGAAATAGTTTTGGCAGAGGACCAGTTTACTGGATAATTGCGATTTCTTACATAACAGTAATCGTTGTTAATGTCAGCATGATGAACACTTCTCAAATGTTCTTTTAGTTTATCAGAAATACAATGGGTCAGTATTTCCAGGTGTATCAAAGATGGCAAAAGAAACAGAAAATGTAATTAATATCGAAAGAATCAGCATCAGAAGTGAATTGCGAAGAATCGAAATATCAGAATTCAGACATTAATCATAACAGATACAGAGGAAAAAAATACTTCTCATGAAAACTAATGCATGGCAAAAAAAAGTAGAGTACATGCCACTGTGCAAAGGCTTCCGGTATACGAAAAACGACCAGGCAAAGAATTTGTGGTAGGTCCCCATTCAGCTTAAACTTGATAGGTGATGTAAGATTCTTAAGAAGTGGTTAGAATGTACTCAATGTAATCCTGGCGAAAGCTTTTTTTTATATCTACGTTAAACGTATTTTTCTAAACAATCTGCATTTCTGTAATAAGTCTTGTTACTCATGGACTGTATCAGAATATAAAAAAAAAAACTCGGCTGCTACTCGTAGGCAATTTGGTTTTGTTTATCGTGTGAGAATAGGACTGCAGTGTTTTTAAGTGATTTGTGGGGAAGGTCGTGTTCAGTATCTGTGGAGAGTTGTGGTCAGGTGGTGGGCTGGTAGAGAGTTAGTTGGTATCTGTTGCTAGTTTGTGTGTGGCTGTTTAAGAGTTTAGAGAGAAGGAAGGAGCCTGGTTAATCTTGCATGGGGGGGGGGGGATGTGAGAATGATTTTCATGGTTTTGTGTATGTGAGTTATTTCTGATCACAGGATCGATTAGATGAACGATAACTCTGAGTTTTTATGATTACAAGAAAAGAGAGTTCAGTAAAGAGACGATTTTCAAGTTTGAATAAAATAATTTGCCTTCATATATTAAATTGCTAATTACTATTTAAATGACCCGTGAAATCATTTTTTACTTCTAACAGAAAATGAGTAGAATCAGCGTTTCTTTTAAAATGAATGATTTTATGAAAAATATTTAGGCTAGGCTTCTCAACAACATATTATAGTTGGGTTCAGATTTTAGTGAAATTGTAGCACTGAACCAGCCATGTTTGCTACTGATAAAATCAACGAAATCTAACCGACCGTCTTTGAAGAGAAAGCCTTAATGCTGGAGAGGAGCTCTTGATTCAGGAAAGTGGAGCTATCCTTCTCTCTTTGGAGTTCAGCACTTCCCTTGAAAACAATACTGATAAGCAACGAGAGTCAGTTTTTTTATTGTGGGGAGGAAGCTTCAACATATCCATTACAAAGATGAGTGACCAACCTCAATGTCGTGAACTCTATACACGCAGCAGTCTTGACGGGGAAGGATCGTCACTTGGTGGACGATGAAGGTTTGATTGAGGTCCACTATCCACCAGGGGTACACCACATACATGGCAGAGTGGAACATTGTCTTATTGTTCCCATCTACAGCCAAGTTACTCGTATATCTGCATAGAAACAACACATCAAAAGCTAATAATAAAGGATCATGTAATCAGAAAGAAGAAAAAGGAAACTCAGAGGATGATAGGATAATATGTGAAGAATTCAACGAAACATTGTAATTGAGTAATAACAATTGAAACTGGACAGTTACCTAACTCTAAACTATGTCTTCAAGGATGATGGACTAATTACATCGTCTTTACATCTATACTGCTTCTCCTGCCTCCTCTGTACTCGACTGAAGATATCAAGCTGTTGCACATGTGACTTACCTATCAACTTGTCTGTAATGTATGACAGTATCATATAAACGTTAACTGATGAAATGTAAGAGTTGAAAGCATTAAGGACAGAATGGAACTGTAAGATACTCTGCAGGAAGACTGGAACTGTAAGATACTGTACAGGAATACTGGAACACTCTAATAGAATAGTTCATTAAGTGGCTTCTTGAATTCATCGCCAACGTATTCATGACTTTGATGATAGAACCCAACAAACACAGACAAACATAAGGTGGAGTACAGTGTACAAATAACAGTGGAATAATTGACATGTATAAACCACTTTTATAGAAAACCCCTAGTTATGAAGAGAATTTAGGGTAACCTTAAAATTAACCAATAATTACTAGACAATGAGACAAATATAATAGTTTACTACAATACTATAGTTTGCATTTTGACATTTAAATACTGTGACAATTTGTTATAGGAATTAAATATTGGGACCTTGAATAACAGTCTGGTACAATATTTGCGTCGGGGAACCCTGTAGGCGATATATTGGGTTATAACATATACTGAAACAGACTGGTAATAGTGTAAACATCAGGATGACTGTTAACATCATTTGCATACACAGAATTGATATTGTTACATCAGACTTAAACATAATTTGTCTAAGCCAGGTTTAAGTCATGTTTAAGTGGGATTTATGACTATATTTTTAAAGCAGGTGACTTAAGAAATCGTAATGACACGATTGCAAATAAACCATACCCCCGGCCGGGATTGAACCCGCGGTCATAGAGTCTCAAAACAGGTGGCTGAAGGGGAACTTTTAGCATCTTCTGCAAGGTGGAGTACAACATGTGGTATATCAGAGATAATTATTTCTTATATTGTGTTTGTGTTGTGTTGCAGCTCTCCAGGAAGAGTCAGAGTGATAGGCGTGAGTGTGTTTGTTGCAGAGCATTACATATGCAGCATTGTTGAGTGTCCTGTGTGTGTCAGGCATACGTAACACTTTACATTCAAGTTCGAGGCGCACACACACACACACACACACACACACACACACACACACACACACACACACACACACACACACACACACACATGTATATAATACTTGAAGTTAATTCTTAGTGTCCTGTACATATGAAGTGCACAGTAGTAAGTATTAATATATTACATGTTCAATTCGGTGAGAATCTGAATGAGTGGTTATTCTAACAGCCAATTTCTGTTGGGTAACAATGAGTTTAAGGGGATTTGGTGTAGTAGATCTTCAAGCACATATACCATATATGAGGTAAATACAGAGTGAGTAATGTTGTTTAGGGAATAAAGAAGTGTATTGTTGATAGAAAGTTCAGTTTTGTAAATTTACTTGGATATATGATGGGTGTGGGAGCTGAGGTTCAGGTTGCACTCAAGGTTTATCTATAAGAATTATCCCTCGACTTGTCTTTCTGTGTGTCAGATATTTGCTTTTATACATAAGTAACCCGCACATATGAGAAAGAATCTTATGACGACGTTTCGGTTTGACTTGGACCATTAACTAGTCACACTGACTAGTTAATGGTCCAAGTCAGACCGAAACGTCGTCATAAGTTTCTTTCTCATATGTACCTTTGATATACTTTAGAGTTTCGAGAGCTTTTCTACTATGGTGCTATCCTGGTCAACCAAGCTGTTGCTGCTAGAAACCCGCTGCTCCACATATCCATCACAGCCTGGTTGATCTGGCACCTGGTGAAGATACTTGTCCAGTTTTCTCTTGAAGACTTCTACAATTTTTCCAACAGTATTTTCCGATACCTTCTGGTAAGATGGTCAATAATCTGGGGCCCACGAATGTTGAGACAGTGTTCCCTTATTGTGCCCACCACACTCCAGCATTTCAATGGGTTTATTTTGCACTTCCCTCCATATCTCTAGCTCCAATATGTTGTTCTGTCAGACTGCAGATTTGGGACCAGGCCCTCGATTATTTTCCAGGTATATATTATCATATATCTCTCCCTCAAGACTTTAAGACGTTCCAAGTAATTTCAGTGTTTCACTGGCTCCATGCTGGCCGTAAACGTATTTGTTCCAGCTCTGATATTTCTCCTGCCATGAACCGGGCCGTCAACACTGAGCAATATTCCATATGAACGAGCACTAGCGATTTGAAAAGCGTCACAGTGGCATTATTTCTCTTGTTTTGATGGTTCTCAATACCCACTCCGTCATTCTCCTGGTTGTCGTGACGTTTATCTTATGTTCTTTGAAAGGACGGTCAGCTGACATAGTCATTCCCAAGTCTTTCACGTGTTCCTTTCGTTCTATTTGTTGATTCCCTTGAGTTTTGTATACAGCGTTCCTTTCAAGTTCTTCTTTCCATACCTAAGCAGCTGGAACTTACCACCACTGAACGTCATGTTGTTCTCCACTGCCCACAGGAAAACACTTCTTATATCTTCCTGTAATCTTTCAGTGTCTTCTGCTGTAGTGACTTTCATGCATATTTCAGTGACATCTGCAAATGATGATACAAAACTGTGATGGGTGTTTTTATCTATGCCTGCCATGAGGGTGAGAAACAGTAGAGGTGCCAGGACAGTGCCTTGGGGAAATGAGCATTTTACCTCGCTGATGCTAGACTTTGCTCTGTTTACTATTACTTTTTGTGTTTTGTGTTAGGAACCCAAAAATTCGTCAGTCTACCTTCCCCATAATGCCTATGGTCGTCATTTTGTGTGCGGGTTATGGACTGAGCTACACACATAGACTCCAAGCTAAGGGACTGATTACCTCAAACTACTCCTCTTTTTCTACCTTTCTTCTTTGTACTGGACTGATGAAGCCACTGTCTGGCAAAACGTTTTTTTCAATAAAGATTTCAAAATGAATATCAAAATTGTACACAATACCGACAAGTTGGTATGACACAAAGGCATCTTTATTCCGAAACGTTTCGCCTACACAGTAGGCTTCTGCAGTCGAGTACAGAGAGTAGGCAGGAGCATTAGAGATGTGAAGACGATGTAATCAGTCCATCACCCTTGAAGATGTAGATTTGAGGTTATCAGTCCCTCATCCTGGAGAAGAATTCTGTTTCATAGTCTGAAATAATGTGAAGAATAAGCGACAGAGTGGAGACTTATAAATAACAAAATTAGTACAATACCGTGACTGGAACGATACACAAATAACCCGCACATAGAAGAGAGCTTACGACGACGTTTCGGACCGAAACGTCGTCGTAAGCTCTCTTCTATGTGCGGGTTATTTGTGTATGGAGACTTATATACTGTCAGCAGGAGAGGTCTAAAGTAGTAGAAGAGAGAATGTAATCACTGAGAGGTCACGTCCCTCTCAGATCCAATCATTCTCTCTTGAAAAAGTTGTCCAAGGTGTTTTCTCTTCTATACCAAGATGCCATTGTCTTGCAGTGTCTTTTTATACTGAAATGAGCATTTTTACACACATTCCCAAACAACACGTAGATCTCCTCGATACTGAGAGTGAGGTTGTGGGAATTAAGAAGTAGGAGGACTGAATTCTAGGTCACAGAAAAATCATTGAAAAGTGTTAGAGGAATTATTTCTCTACAAAATAAGGAAGAATAGTTGAGTGAAATGAACTGTAGGAGGAGATTTTGTGTTCAATAGTTATGGCAAAGACTTAAAATATTTATGACAAATTAGATAAGGAAAGCGGACACCACAGACTACATTCTGCTTCAGTAATGACGACCGTTTACTTACCACAAGTGAAGTAACATAAATACTTAGTCTATACTTACACGTTATTATAATCACAAGAGTAGGTTTGTTTACCACGAGCCACTTCTTGCAACATGACCGGTTTCATGGTGGGAACGAACTTGAAGACGTCAGAGCCACTAACCAGATCTTCCCCTTCCAGCGTGCAGGTGGCGTTGGAAGCTGAGAATACCACATTACTTTAATTAATTTGTATGTGACCGGTTTTTTGTTGCAAGAAATTGGAGCAACTCCTCCTTGTTTCTAGGATAAGAATTTATTACTTTCCTAATGGATTGTATGGCCCCTACGGTTTAATGCTTCTCTATGAATATAATAATAAACTTGTCTGTGTGTGTGTGTTGTTTGCTAGGGTTGACATTCATCTCTGGTCCCGCCTCACTGATTTCTGGCCTCTTGGTTTTCATCATATCTACTCTTGAATCTGTGTGTTGTCTCCACCATTGCCTCGTCCATGTCATTCCATTTTTCAGCTCTCTTAAGACTGAAGAAATGCATCCGTACATCGCTGTGGCGCATCTGTGTCTTCAGCTTCCCGCGTTTACCCTATTCATAGTCGTCTTAATTCGAACACTCTGCCCTATCTCATCTATTAATTCCTTTTAAGATTTTTCCCCTTAAGTATTGTAATTATGTCTACCCTTATCCTTCTCCGAAAGGGTTATCAGGTTAATTTCCTTCAAGCTCTGCCTATAATGTACTCTCTCAGTTCTGGTACTAGTCTGGTGGCAAGTCTGTATATTAGCTAGGTACTGCATACCTGACCTGGTGTGGACTCCATACTTGGGTCACGTACTAATGACGGGCCATATATATATGTGACATATTAGGTTCTGGAGGATTCTGCATTCAAGTTCCTGAGGATTGCTAAGTTGGTATATGTCACTGACGTTACATGGTTTGTGTGTATTTATGGCGATATGCTTAGTGGTCTTTTCACCCCCAGATCTTTTCTAGTCTTTGATGTAGCAGGGTTAGGTTAAGCAGTGTTTTTCAGGAAACAGGACAAGTATTTCCTGATTCGGGTCTTGGTCATATTATGACCCGCAGCTAGAACTTTTGGTCATCTGACCGAGGCCTTCGGCTGGCTTACTCCTCCACCCCTTTCAAAAATATATGTTAGGTCTGCCTTCACCTCCATAACCTTACATTTGTTTAGGTTGAACTCGAGTAGCCACCTTTTTTGATACATCTGTAGAGTCTTCGAGGACTTCCTAGGGTTGAATATAATTCTCTGGGTTATTTTTCGCGTTACTTTCACGTTGTCCGAAAACAGTGACACATAGGACTCAATACCCTCTGGCAAGTCTCTCACGTTTATTAAGAACAGCAGCAGTTCTAGCAACAGACTTGTGCATGATTCTTATTCTAGCGTCTCACCTGCACTTTCTGCCCTAAAGAATTTACAAATGACTCGCACTTAGGAGAGGAACCTTATAACGACATTTCGGTCAGTAATTGATCATTGTCAAATCACAGCTGAGCGAGAAAAGCAGAAAGATTAAAGAAGATACGACAGGAGGCGGGAGAGTTAAGGAAGAAGTAACGTTTCAGGTTTGAGCCTATGAACACCAGTATGGAAGATGTGGTGGTAGTGGTAATAGTATTATTATTATTATTATTATTATTATTAGTAGTAGTAGTAGTAGTAGTAGTAGTATTAGTAGTAGTAGTAGTAGTAGTAGTAGTAGTAGTAGTAGTAGCAGTAGTAGTAGCAGTAGTAGTAGCAGTAGTAGCAGCAGTAGAAGCAGCAGCAGCAGTAGTAGTAGTAGTAGTAATGATAGCAGCAGTGGTAAAATAAACAATAAGGTGGTAGTAGTTGTAATAATAATAGTAGTAGTAATAGTAGCAGTGGCTGAAGAAGCAATGAGGTGGTGGTTGTAGTGGTAGCAGTAGTAATGATAGCAGCAGTGGAAGAAGCAATGAGGTAGTAGTAGCAGTAGTAGTAGTAGTAGTAGTAGTAGTAGTAGTAGTAGTAGTAGTAGTAGTAGTAGTAGTAGTAGTAGTAGTAGTAGTAGCCTCTGAGGCTTCCACAGACAGTTTATTTAAAGTTTTATTGTATTGACGGACATGTTGACTATACTTACGAAATATAAGAACCAGTGTCCTGTAAGTGAGATTAAAGTCGGTAAGAATGCTAAGAGACTTAAATGTTCCTTTTGTAGCGAATGGTTTTGCTATATAAGTGGTGATGGTGAGAGATTCATCCACTCGCGCACAGGAACATAGTTACACAACCGTAATGAAAACAAGTGCCTGTGCTTACATTAAAACACTTGGTCACCAACCCACATGGAGACAGAAACTAAAAAGACTGATTGATCTGTATATTTCGATCCTCTTCTGGGTTGGTCTTCAGCAGATCTGCTGAAGAGGATCCCAAAAGGGGTCGAAATATATACAACAATTATTCTCCTGAGTTTCTGTCTCCGTGAGGGTTATTGTTGAGCGCTGACAAGTACTTATTACACTTTAATAAGCATTTGTAAGTGCTCACTATTAACCCACGTGAAGACAGATACTCGGGAGATTAAGTGATGTGTATATTCATTATAACAGATAGGCGCAAGGTTGCCTGAGAAAAATAGATAAACAGAAACGATGCACAGAATCAGCTGTAATTCATGTCACAGACACTGTTAGGAGCAGGGAAGTTGTCAGTTGTCGTCACTATTGATTCACACGCTCCCCAACACAGACTTCCTTCCTCACTTGTCTTGTCCGTACCCTACGTCTCTTCGTCATCAGGTCTCACGAATTTATATACCTGTGCTTACCATGTGTTCCCTCTAGACTTGAGAAACCTTTGGCAACAAATGAAACGTTGTCTCAGTGAAGGTTTCTATTAATCATCTTGCCTGTTTCACAATCTCTTCAGTAACTCACTCGATAATTGAGAACTTATTTCTTTGTGACTAGTGGAGCCCATTTTCACACTGTGAATTATTTATACTGCTCGATATAGTTTAAAAAGATACGTGAGCCAACATTATAACCTACTAGAAAACGTTTCTGTCCTGGGACCTTGATCACCGAAACGTCTTATTAAACGAATTTGTCGGTTTCAGTTACCGAGCTTCATACTATACTGTTCGACATAAATTTATTTTAGCTTAAAGTTTACAACTAATCTACAATTAGGAGAGAGAAATTTAAACGACGTTTCGGTCCGTTCTAAGTCATTATTTCGCACCTTTAAAATACCTCAGGACAAGCCGAAAGATCGTCTAAAATCTCCATACAAAATTGTGAGTTTCCTTTGCATTGTTCCAGCCAAGGTATTGTGATTTTATGCTTGTGGTTCACGGCTACTCACCGGTGAAGCTGTACTGAAGGGCGAGCTTCTGTTTACAGATGGCAGCACACACGATCTCGGAGGCTGCGCTGTACGTCACCTGGGTGTAATTCTGAAGAATCATCTCTATATCAGGGATGCACACCGTCGTCACTCCCACCGGAACCTTGGTCATCGTAGCTTCAACACTGACGATGCCTAACACCCACGTCCACGCAAACACGAGCAGCATTACTCTTGAAGAATGAGAACTGAAATAAGTAACAACTGAATATGAGAATATGTGATGTCATTGCTCTAGAAAACAAGCTGAAGAATGAGACACTTGTGCAACATTTGGATATTTTTATTGCGGAAACATTTCGCCAGCCAGTGGTCTCTTCAGTCCAACACAAAGAACGGTGGAAGATGAGTTTCAGGTAATCAGTCCCTCAGCATTGCTGTTGCACTGATAAACGTCATTACTTGGTGCATCAAGTGACCTAAACTAAGGCTATTCAAATTAATGTATTCTTGTTAGGTAAGACACATATGCAACAGTTAGGTATCTTTATTTCGAAACGTTTCGCCTACACAGTAGGCTTCTTCAGTCGAGTACAGAAAGGTTGATAGAAGTAGAAGATACTTGAAGACGATGTAATCAGTCCATCACCCTTTTAAGGGTGTAGGTGTAGGCGAAACGTTTCGAAATAAAGATACCTAACTGTTGCATATGTGTCTTACCTAACAATCTGTCGGTATTTCATACCATTTTAATGTTCATAATGTATTCTTGTTTTATTAAAATAACATTCTGAAGTTAACTCATTTATTGTGCCACGAAATATTTAATCTGGTGATTGAAGGGAAGATGGACGTAATGAGAATATGCAGAGTTATAAAGGCTACTGTTATATGAGATGCAACAACAGGACGAAGGTATGATGAACAGATCCACTAACAGAAACTACTGTTGTATGAGATGTAACAACAGGACGAAGGTATGATAAACATACTAAGAGAAGCTACTGTTGTATGACTTGTAACAAAAGAAGTGAAATTGATAAATGAAATATTTATTTATTTATAGGGCCCTTTCAACGAGGGGAAGATGGCCCTTGTAGAGGTGAAAGGGCTCTTGATCCGAGGAATTAGCCCTCTTGTCTCCCCCCTCAGAGCAACTCTAATACACCTCAACCTTTCTCCCTCTCTCCATTTAGCTTCATTATTGGGAAATTTTCCTCATCTGAAGTTCAGTAGTCTCCAAACTTTACACTACGACGGCCACCTCCTATATATTACATATTTTCGATGGCCAAAGAAAAAATCAGTCTTATATATAAAATAAATGAATAAATAAAATTTAAATGACTGATACATTTAATTTGGATCCTTTTTGTAATCATCATGATATGATTTAGAATAAAAGAGAAATGTAGCAATTTTTTTTTATTTTATTTAAAACAGTGCGATACAAAATGACAGAAATATATTAAAAAAAATACACGAAAAAAGATTACTGCACAAGAATCTCACTGAACCCTAACACATAACAACGACACCATACAGTACAGTGGTAATACACCGCACACACAACACACCGTATATTACGGTGGTAGTGTTTTTTTTTTTTTTAAGAACACCACTAACAAGGTTATATATTACAAAAAACATCAAACACTGGAAATTATATAGATTGTATAATAAAACATTGTGATAAAAACAAACACACACAATGACACACACACAAGCACACACACAATGACACACACACAATGACACACACACAATGACACACACACAATGACACACACACAATGACACACACACAAACACACACGTATACACAACGTGACACAACATCAGGCACATACTAGGTAAGGCTTCTGCCTGTCAACACACACGTATGAAAACTTAATCTAAGATCTCAGGTGCCCAACAGAGCACCACGACACTCAAACATTAATTTAGGCGATTATCACGAGATCTTAACATAGACACAGGTATTTACGAGTCAAAGAATTAAACATCCAATATAACAAAAATACGATGTAATATTTTACATCTCAACAAAACAGAAAGGAAAAAAATAATACAATCAGTTACATGTAATATAATATAATATTACTGAAAAGCACACTATAACACAGCATAAAATATAAACATAAAATAAGAACCAATCGCTTGTGGTAGGAAACACATCTATACAATATACACCAATGACTTATATCGAGAGATAAATGACGGAAGACCTTTTAACTTCTGTACATACAAAGTTTTAACAGATATAACGACGTCATCATCACATAGGAGACGTATATAAACACAGAGATAACAAAACATTCACATAACTATTATACACAATTAGTCGCAGCTGACCAGCCAGTTAGATTACCCACTGAACGCTCACAAATTATCTCAAATCTCTTAACTCCAAGGCTTTATATTCAGATGGGAAGTCTTTCTCCCATCTCCCCTCATATACCAACCTATTTCGACACTTTGTCCTATAAATCGTTCCCGCTAAAACCCGAATTCTACCATTACCTTCAACGTGCCTCATAGCCCATGACACATAAATATAATCGGCCACGACGAACGACACCGCACGTTGTACACACGTGTCAACCCCACCTACATCAAAACTCAATGCTCCGAGCGCCGACAAACATCCCCCCCCCCACCAATTGCAAAACCCTACTGAACCACGCACGTACCATACCTAAAGCTTCACAGAAATATGCAACGTGAAAAGCGGATTCCTCCGCCCCGCACGCCGAACAACCCCGGTCCTCCTCCAAACGCCGATTATACAACACCACCCTGGACGGCAGGATTCCATGCAAAAATTTAAAAATCACTTCCCGTACTTGAGGAAGGAGACGCAACTGTTGGACCTGCCTCCATACATCACTCCATGCGTACATGGGGTACATTCCTTCAACTCGCACCACGACTCTCTCTCCATACCCGCCCTTTCCAAAGTACATAATTTAACACTCCTCACGTCCCGCATGCGCAATAACATGCGGAGCATCGTCTCTCACCTAATTAAATCCCTCCCTCCCCACCACCTGCGCAGGTCGCAATACATTTCAGTTAACCCACCATGCATCCCACCCAGTTGGAGAAAACGACGCTTCACGTAACATGCTATGACACGAGCCCCTAGAGGAATGAGACCTAACCCTTCCTGATGCATTGGTGTCTCCACCACCGCTCTTGTGAGCCAATCGCACCCCGAGCCCCACAGAAATCTATAAACTCTATGCAAAAGACGTTTGATGTATCCCTGCAAAAGAGGATACAGCGCAACAACATGCCATACTTTACTATAAAGCAGAACATTAATGACCACCGCCCTCTGCTGCAGGGTTAAATGTCGCAGCCGTAGACTATTTAAATGCCGCAAAACACTATGTACCACCCTCCCTGAATTACATGCCCTCGTCTGATCAACCTCTGGCATATACTGAATGCCACATATAGTGATATGATCAACCACCCTCCACGTCTCTGTACCCACCCCTTCTCCCACCCACTCTCCCAACTCCATAATCTTCGATTTTTCTCTATTAACACACATCCCCGTAGCCTTACCAAATACATCAACAAGTCTCCCAACAAAACCCAATTGCTCCCTCATACGTAATAGCACAGTAGTATCATCTACATAACCTACAAGGGCCGGTCGAAGACTACTCAAACCCCACGACGAATCTACTCCCCGACAACAAATAGCCCAATAAATAGGGTCCTTCATGCAAGCAAAAAGCATTTGAGACATGGGGCATCCCTGTCGAATGCCCCTGTTCAAGTGGACAAAGACACCTAACTTCCCATTAATTTGTACTTTAAAACCAGCACCATTGTACAAAGAACGGACCCACATGACGACCTCATTACCAAAACCCTGCCATCTCATAAACTTCCACATCACCTCCCTTTCCACACTATCAAAAGCAGCTTGCCAGTCTAAAGCCAAAACACCACTCCGCCCCTCGTTCCGCATTCCTTGACAAACTCCTTGATATTCCCATGACCATCATACATCGACCTACCCGGCATGCCAAACTGACCCTTATGGATTACCTTATCAAACACTTTCTTAATCCTATTCATTAAAATTTTTGCATATAATTTATAGTCACTACACATTAACGATATGGGTCGATAATCATTAATCGCCACGGGTACGCCACATTTTCTAACACCAAAACCGCTGTACGCTGAGGCAAACCTAACACCCCCCCCACCTCCTTCATCGCATTGAGTAAACGAACCATAAAAGTCCGTATTACCTCCCAATGTTGGATATAAAATTCACACGGGATGCCGTCAATGCCTGGTGCCTTACCCTTGCTCATTCCCTGCAATGCCTCCCACACCTCCACCTCAGTTATAGGCCCGCCCATGAGAAAGCGATCATGATCATTCAACTCACATCATACACTTCTTTACTTTGCATTTGGAGCTTACACCATGTATCGACATAAAAACTTATTCCTCAGTTGTTGTTAACCCTTTACCGTGCGGTGCCTCAATATTGAGGCACCAAAAGTATGGTTTTCATGGCGCCATAGACACAAAGCATATGCTCCCAGAGAATTCTCGCCTCAATCCAGCCAATCACACACCTTCTGGGAGGAGCTTGAAGGTGGCATCACTTGGGTATTGTCCTCTGCTATTGGCTGGAAGCTCCTCGAGTGTTCAGTACTGCTTGACTTGTTGAAGGAGCAGCATTTCGACCCTCACTCTCCTGATATTTCACCAATTTACACCACTCCAGAATGTCGGTAAGTTTCTGAATGTGTTTCCAGTGCATTATTGAATGTTTGAACCTCATTTTGAGATGTAAATGAATTGCCTGAGGCATTGAGAAGTAACAAATAAATGCACTTGAAGTTTTGTTTACCTTTTTGGTATCAATATTGAGGCCCGGCCTGACAATGGTAGATTATCACTTACTGTTTTTGTATCAATATTGAGGCCCAGCATGACAATGGTAGATTATCACTTACCATTTTTGTATCGATATTGAGGCCCGACCTGACAATGGTGATAAGAAATGTGCCAATGAAGGTATCATATATCATGGATTAACAGATCATAATTAGACTGTCTTTGTCACTGATAGCTAACAATTGCATGCTGAATCAAATTCATTGATATACGAGTAATTTTACCTTGTAAATTTATAAAATTTGCTCATATGGAATGCTCATTTTGTGTTTTCTGTTCATTTCAGTTGAACACAAATGTGTTTTATGGATCAAGGGATCAAAGAAAAAGGGATTACATCGTGCCAGAGTTACATGATGACAGTGACCCTAATGAGGAAGTGGATTCTGGAGATGATTATAAGCCACAGGCAGATGCTTCTTCTTCAAGTGAAGATGAACATGAAGATTTGTCTAAGAGAAGTGGGCAAGTTAATGTAAAACGAAGAAATGTACGAAAACAAGCAGTTAAAGATGACGAGGTTGAGGTAGATGAAACAACTGTCAACAACACTAATGCCACCTGGAGCAAACTTGACATAACAAATACTCCATTACCTGACTACAAACATGAGGTATCAACACATATCAAGGAACCATTTCAATATTTTTGTGAATTTTTTACTGCAGAAATGTTAGAAAGTCTTGTATTTAACACAAACTTGTATGCAACACAGAAAGATGTTAATACTAACTTCAACACCACTAGTGAAGAGCTTATGCAATTTGTTGGAATTCTGATATTCATGAGTATGGACACTCTGCCCTTTTTAGAGGATTACTGGTCCCATTACCATTGTCATCCTGATATTACAACTGTTATGACATGTAAAAGGTTTAGGTCACTAAGGACAGCTATTCATATAAATGATAATACCAAGGCAACAGCTGACAGGTTCCATAAAGTAAGACCACTGTTTGAAGGTCTAAGAAAAGCATGTCTAACAGTTCCAGGTACACCAAAGCAATCAGTTGATGAGGTAATGGTGGGATATAAGGGAACAAGAGCAGGAAATCTCAGGCAATATATCAGGATCAAGCCTGATAAATGGGGATTTAAACTTTTTTGCCGGGCCAGCGATGATGGATTTATACATGACATAATGATGTATCAAGGTCAAACAACATTTGATTATCACAGTGTTAGCCTAACAGAGGAGGAGAAGAAAATGCCTACAAGTTCCAAGGTTGTTATTTGCCTTGCAAAGACTATGGACCACACAAAGAGCAGTGCAATTTATGCAGATAACTTCTTTACCAGTTTGCCTCTAGTGAAATATCTGCATGCTACATTCAATTGCAGGTACACAGGCACTGCAAGGGACAGCAGAATTGGAAAACCACCACTTATGTCTGTCAATGACATGGAAAAAACAAAAGTGAAAAGGAGTGCTATGGATTACTGTTCATTGGATGGTGTCCTTGCTGTACTAATGATATTGGCATCAACCCAGTGACAAAGATAAAGAGGTACAGCAAGGAGCTCAAACAAAAAGTGGAAGTTGACTGTCCTGCAGTGATAAAGAATTATAATGCCCATATGGGGGGCATAGATAAGAATGATATGTTGGTGCATCTCTACAAGTCTCCACTCAAAGCAAAACGCTGGTACATGAGGCTCTTTGGATATATCATTGATCTTTGTTGTGTCAATGGCTGGTTGTTGTACAGGTGTGACTGTGGTGCTTTGAAAGAGAAATACATGAACCTCAAGGAATTTCGGTTTTGCATCTCCCATTCTGCAAGAAAGTCAACCAATGGAATCCCAAGGAGCCTGAGATCTCCAAGTTGTTCAACTTCACGGTCTTCTTCAAGGTCTTCTTCACTTGATGACATTCCAAATCTGCATAGAAAAAGGCCTCATGATTCAATATTTGATGAAACACAAACACACTGGCCAGTTTCTGGAAAGAGGCTTTCATGTAAACATTGCAACACCAAGAACAAGAGGACCTACTCTTCCTTTGCATGTTCCTTCTGCAAGGTTAATTTATGTCTAAATTCAATGAGGAATTGTTTCCTGGAATTCTATAAGCAACAACATGCTTAAATTCCTCTGATAATACTTTTGTAACATTTTTTTCAATTTTTTGTAAAATGTCGATTACTAAAAATGTGTTAAATTTATTGAAATCAAGTTTCTGTGCCTTTTGTTTACCCAAGTTGTTTATGGATAAACCTTATATGTATATTTATGCCTTTAATTATCAGTTATAGCAGCTGTTATGATTCTTTTAGACAAATGCCTTTGTTAGGCTTGCATCAAATTTGATGCCTGATCTGTCACCTACAGTTTAACCATTGTCGGGGAGTGCCTCATATTTGATGTGGCCAAAAAGGGCATTTTATGGCCCAAAAATAAATAAACTCAAAAAATGATCACAAATAAATATGTCTTAGAATTGCATATACTGTCACAATATAGGTTGCAATTGTTGCATCTGCTCAAATATGAGGCACAGCCTGGTAATTAAGACCTGTCCCTCACTATACCCATCAACTCCATCCTGCACCACTAAACTCACAATTTCAGTCACCTTTCGCCTTTGAGTTCATTACCTTTGTAAATTGTGAGTTCATTACCTCTGTAACTTGCTCAGCTATCAAAACTTTGGAGTCCAGTCCCTGGACCAATTATGTACCTCTGTAATCTTTTGACTACCGCCCACAGGATGGGTATGGGGCACATAATAAACATATTAAACTAACTAACTTTCGCCTTTGTGCCTGACTACGTAAGACACAAGTAGACGACTTATTACCCCACACAGCCTCCTCCACCCCACTCGAAATACACGCCCCATCAAAAACCTCATTTTTCAGTACCTGGATTTGCTCCTTAAGATCGTTAATCTCATCCACTGGGTAAATTCCAGACGCATCTCCCAGCGCATAACAATGCCGTAAAGAACCCTCCGGGTACCTCAGAAAATTATACAGCAAGCGAGAGGCCTCCTTACCCTGATACACATAAAAATCCTTAATTCGAGGCTTCACAACCTCATCCCATTGTCGCACTAAATCCCATCCTTCCCAGGAGTCTACTCCCATAGACGCCCATAAGTCCGTGAATAGTGAACTCTCATCAATCAAGCTCCACAAGAACTCGGCGATGGTCGGAGAAATAGACGTTTAACACGCACACATTGATTACGACCAACCGCCAAGACACATACACCCTATCTAAGCGCGCTGCATAGCCCCTACACACAAAAGTATGCTCAATCCCCAAGTCACGTCTTCCACTTACATCCACCAACCCCAGCCCAGACAACAAATCACCCAAAATAAGCGAACATAAGCCAATGTCAAAAATAAAGCAATTCCCTGGCAGTGTAATCAATTACTGAAGGTATATCTGAAAAATGAAGAGATTAGAACTACAATTTGAGCAAATTTTGACATACAAATTGTTAGAAGCAACAAAATCCTTAGCTTACGTGACTGAAAATGAGGATTTATTAGTTTTACTGTTTATAAATATTTCAAGTTGTGGGCCGCATAAAATCATGTGGTGGGCCGCTGTATAGAGTCCCTTGTCCTAGACAGAAGGAAAAGGACCAGCCTAGTATGGGCCAACAGGCCTGCTGCAGTGTTCCTCCTTTCTTATGTTCTTATGTTTTTAAAAGGAATCACTGTCAGCCCTGTTTTAACGTAGACTTCGGTAGTGGGCCATCGTAAAATGGGAATTGGATTATCTAAGAACTTGCTAGACAGGTTTCTATTGACACTGGAAAACGAGCTCCAGCGTCCTCGGATGACGGGACTATTACCGGAGACTTACGAAATTGTAATAACACGATTGCAAACAAGCCACGTGTAAGAGAAAGTTCAACAGATAGGAGTAGCGAGCTGGTATATGGCGTGGCGACGATAGTTTGATTGCCAGTCTGCTTGTTAAGGTAGAGTCAGTGTCTAGCTCCCGCTGTCCCCCCCATCCTTTTCTCCACCCGGAAAGGTGACGTGTGGGGCTCCGACCAAATGGATAATCACTTGACTCACAGCTCCCAGCACAACTGTAAGTAAAAGCCTCTGCTCCTATTCTAGTGGATATATTGGTTAAAAGCTTCACTTTTAACCAATTCTAAAACTTTGTTCTTTCTGCCTCGATTTCCCTTTTTTGCTTTTAAATCCTCACCATTCCTTTAAATACTTTACTTATCATGGAGAGTGATTTCTCAAGCGGTGGGTAACTTTTGTCTCTTTCTAGCTTGGAATGTCAGCTCTGGTCATCTGGCAACCAAAGAAAGTGTTGAAGGAGACGAACTTCACATGAGTTCTGGGACGTCACTTTTTTGATCTACGTACCTGATGAGTGTAGCCAACCCCAGGCAACTACCCCTCATCTTTGCAGTGGTGAAGGACCTGCGTTCCTATCATCTTGACAGATTATTCAAGGCTAGATAAACTGTGAAGAACTAGTCGTTGAGTTGTCACTCAACATCTGTGACCCCCCGCACATCAGCAACGGCTACAATTTCTACAAGACGGTGTCAACATCATTTTTCATTTTTCTTTCAAGTAGCATAAAAGTTTATATTTAAATGTTTTATCTTTTCAATTCTAACAATAAAGTGTTTATATTTGTAGGCTATTATTCTTTTCTCTATTCATTAATTTTCCTATGGAGGAGCCACCCTTGGTTAGACCGAACCTAGAGAGAGTTCCGGGGGTCAACGCCCCCGCGGCCCGATCTGTGATCAGGACTCCTGGTGGATCAGAGCCTGATCAACCAGGCTGTTACTGCTGGCTGCACGTAAACCAACGTACGAGCCACAGCCTGGCTGATCAGGAACCGACTTTAGGTGCTTGTCCAGTGCCAGCTTGAAGACTGCCAGGGGTCTGTTGGTAATCCCCCTTATGTATGCTGGGAGGCAGTTGAACAGTCTCGGGCCCCTGACACTTATTGTATGGTCTCTTAACGTGCTAGTGACACCCCTGCTTTTCATTGGGGGGATGTTGCATCGTCTGCCAAGTCTTTTACTTTCGTAGTGAGTGATTTTCGTGTGCAAGTTCGGTACTAGTCCCTCTAGGATTTTCCAGGTGTATATAATCATGTATCTCTCCCGCCTGCATTCCAGAGAGTACAGGTTCAGGAACTTCAAGCGCTACCAGTAATTGCGGTGTTTTATCTCCGTTATGCGCGCCGTGAAGGTTCTCTGTACATTTTCTAGGTCAGCAATTTCACCTGTCTCGAAAGGTGCTGTTAGTGTGCAGCAATATTCCAGCCTAGATAAAACAAGTGACCTGAAGAGTCATCATGGGCTTGGCATCCCTAGTTTTGATGGTTCTCATTATCCATACTGTCATTTTTCTAGCAGATGCGATTGATACAATGTTATGGTCCTTGAAGGTGAGATCCTCCGACATGATCACTCCCAGGTCTTTGACGTTGGTGTTTCGCTCTATTTTGTGACCAGAATTTGCTTTGTACTCTGAAGATTTAATTTCCTCGTGTTTACCATATCTGAGTAATTGAAATTTCTCATCGTTGAACTTCATATTGTTTTCTGCAGCCCACTGAAAGATTTGGTTGATGTCCGCCTGGAGCCTTGCAGTGTCTGCAATGGAAGACACTGTCATGCAGATTCGGGTGTCATCTGCAAAGGAAGACACGGTGCTGTGGCTGACATCCTTGTCTATGTCAGATATGAGGATGAGGAACAAGATGGGAGCGAGTACTGTGCCTTGTGGAACAGAGCTTTTCACCGTAGCTGCCTCGGACTTTACTCTGTTGACTACTACTCTCTGTGTTCCGTTAGTGAGGAAATTAAAGATCCATCTACCGACTTTTCCTGTTATTCCTTTAGTACGCATTTTGTGCGCTATTACGCCATGGTCACACTTGTCGAAGGCTTTTGCAAAGTCTGTATATATTACATCTGCATTCTTTTTGTCTTCTAGTGCATCTAGGACCTTGTCGTAGTGATCCAATAGCTGAGACAGACAGGAGCTACCTGTTCTAAACCCATGTTGCCCTGGGTTGTGTAATTTATGGGTTTCAAGATGGGTGGTGATCTTGCTTCTTAGGACCCTTTCAAAGATTTTTATGATATTAGATGTTAGTGCTATCGGTCTGTAGTTCTTTGCTATTGCTTTACTGCCCCCTTTGTGGAGTGGGGCTGTGTCTGTTGTTTTCAGTAACTGTGGGACGACCCCTGTGTCCGTGCTCCCTCTCCATAGGATGGTAAAAGCTCGTGATAGGGGCTTCTTGCAGTTGTTGATGAACACGGAGTTCCATGAGTCTGGCCCTGGGGCAGAGTGCATGGGCATATCATTTATCGCCTGTTCGAAGTCATTTGGCGTCAGGATACCATCAGATAGGCTTGTGTTAACCAAATTTTGTGGCTCTCTCATAAAAAATTCATTGTGATCTTCGACTCTCAGTCTGGTTAGCGGCTTGCTAAAAACTGAGTCATATTGGGACTTGAGTAGCTCACTCATTTCCTTGCTGTCATCTGTGTAGGACCCATCTTGTTTAAGTAAGGGCCCAATACTGGACGTTGTTCTCGACTTTGATTTGGCATAGGAGAAGAAATACTTTGGGTTTCTTTCGATTTCATTTATGGCTTTTAGTTCCTCCCGCGATTCCTGACTCCTATAAGATTCCTTTAGCTTAAGTTCGATGCTTGCTATTTCTCTGACCAGTGTCTCCCTACGCATTTCAGATATATTGACCTCTTTTAGCCGCTCTGTTATTCTTTTCCGTCGCCTGTAAAGGGAGCGCCTGTCTCTTTCTATTTTACATCTACTCCTTTTTCTTAAGAGGAATAAGCCTTGTGCATACATCGAGTGCCACCGAATTAATCTGTTCTAGGCATAAGTTGGGGTCTGTGTTGCTTAGTATATTTTCCCAGCTTATATCGGTTAGGACTTGGTTTACTTGGTCCCACTTTGTTTTTGTTATTGAAGTTGAATTTGGTGAATGCTCCCTCGTGACTAATCTCATTATGTCGGTCTGGGACTCCGCGCATACATGTCTGAACCTCAATTATGTTGTGATCTGAGTATATTGTTTTTGATATGGTGATATTTCTTATCAGATCATCATTGTTAGTGAAGATGAGGTCTAGTGTATTCTCCAGTCTAGTAGGCTCTATTATTTGCTGGTTTAAATTGAATTTTGTGCAGAGATTTAAAAGCTCGTGTGAGCGTGAGTTTTCATCAGAGCTGCCTCCTGGTGTTATTACTGCAACAATATTATTTGCTATATTCCTCCATTTTAGGTGCCTTAAGTTGAAATCCCCCAGGAGCAAGCAAGATGTTGGGTGCAGGAGCTGGCAGATTTTCCAGACAATGGTCAATTTTTAACAGCTGTTCTTGGAATTGCTGGAATGTTGCATCCGGAGGCTTGTAGACTACCACAATGACTAGGTTTTGGTTCTCGATCTTTACTGCTAAAACTTCCACTACATCATTTGAGGCATTAAGCAGTTCTGTGCAAACAAGTGATTCTGCAATGTACAGGCCAACCCCCCCCCCCCCCCATCCTTTTGCCTGTTCACTCTGTCGCATCTGTATAGGTTGTAACCTGGGATCCATATTTCGTTGTCCAAGTGATCCTTTATGTGGGTCTCAGTGAAAGCCGCGAACATTGCCTTTGCCTCTGCAAGCAGTCCACGGATGAAAGGTATTTTGTTGTTTGTTGCTGGCTTTAGACCCTGTATATTTGAAAAGAAGAATGTCATCGGACTGGTGGTATTGTTGGTACTGGGGGGGGATTTTTTTCCAGCATTAGTATCTGTATCTGTTGGTTTGGAGTGGAGGCCATCGACTGTGGTTCCACTCCAGGAATGACTGGATTTGGTGTACGATTTCTGCCATTTCCTGCCAGTTTTTTTTCCTTCCTGGCACTATAAAAACCTCCCCCTGTTGAGTGGCTGTGGCTACCCAGGTTTTCCCATGGCCTGGATGTTTTGTATCTTTTTGTCCCCTTTAGATGGTGTGCCTGGCAATTTAAGTTATAGCACAGTCTTTCCTGTACTGAAGAGGTACACATTTCAGTGTGAAAAAGCTTACAGGAAGGGAGTTTGCATTTTCCTGTTGTCATATGGGCACGGCATTTTCTAGGGTGGTCATAGTTGCACGTCCCATCTGTTTTTCCAGATTTCCCATGCCTGCAGATACCAAGCGCATAGTATGTGCACAGGCTTGGTTTCCGTTTGCCTTGGGTTTCTGTGACTGTATTCCCTGTTGGTGCATG
This sequence comes from Cherax quadricarinatus, assembly GCF_026875155.1. Taxonomy (NCBI): domain Eukaryota; kingdom Metazoa; phylum Arthropoda; class Malacostraca; order Decapoda; family Parastacidae; genus Cherax; species Cherax quadricarinatus. Next base: position 21,666,830 of record NC_069476.1, on the reverse strand, counting down.
TTTACCTGTCTTATTCCTATCCTCCCTAGCACCAACAATGGAGCTCCCACCAGTTGTTTTTGGTAATATATCCTCACTATTGCTAGTGGAGTCCTCTTGTTTGCTATTTCCTGCGGTATTTCTAGTTTGCAATATTGGTTTTATCTTATCTTTGACTACACTTGTTTCCCCACTACGGCTCCTGTCTCCCATGAGATCATTTATATGCATTGCATCCTGCGTATAATTCCCGACTACCTGGACAAAATCTCCAGCTTCACCATTACTGTCTCCCAGGACAGCACCTCCAGCTTCACCATTACTGTCTACCAGGACAGCACTATCAGCCCCACATTTACTGACTACCAGGACATCACCTCCAGCCTTACAGTTTCTGACTACATGGCCAGTATCAAGGGCAGTACCATTCAGCCCAGACTTTTTATGTTCCCATCTGTTGTAGAAAGCTTCCAGGTTGTCTATGAAAGCAGCTTTGATGTTATCCCCTTTTAATACTCTTGTGATTTTAGTCCACAGATTTATCTCATTTGGGCATACCCAAAAACACTTCCCTGTTTTAATACTGCTTGTAGATAGTTCTTGGATATCTACACAAGGGGCGTGACACCAATTTCCACAAAAATGACAATTTATCCATGTGGAAGCCCGTTTGTTTGATTGCAGACTACACAGGGCTTCATAATGATTTGAATGGTTGATTTACTGTAATTCTACTAGCAACCTCTTGAATACTTTATTAATAACCTCCTTAAAGTGAAGCTCTAGCTATTTGTATTTCTATTTCTAACTGTACTTGTATATTAGGACAGCTTACCGGTGTACGTTCCTGATTTATATTTATTGTTTGTGTTTGATAAGGGCGCCTACAACTCCATCCGTTTATAGTCTGCTTTATTGCTCAACGAATCCGTTTGAAACCGGTCGAGGGTTCGGACCAGTCGAGGGTTCGACCAGTCAAGGGTTTGGAACCAGTCTGATCTGATCAGTGGGTCACTTATTTAAAACATACTGGGCTAACACATGAAGGATCTACTGGAAATTATCTACCTGAGTAATATGTGATTTGATTGATACAAAAGTATAACTTGCGTATTGAAGAACCGGTGATTGCTGGCAGCTCCTACAATGACGAACGGTCGAGCCTCAACCCTTGTTTATCAATCGCTGTATCTAGCTTTTCTAGTTTTTTTTTTCTCCACCACAATAAATGCTATATTATCACTATAGTTGACTGGTGGAAATTTTGGAGGAAGGACGCTTTTTCTGTAGTAATATTTGCTTCTCGTTGTGTATATTGCGACCGCTGGTAACTACAGGTTATATGAAATTCACGGTATACGTCTGGTATTTCAAGAAAAAAGAAACTAATGAAAGTCACTCCACTCCACTAAGTACCATTATAATACTGGTTAGTTGCTACTACAACACTGTATTCTGCTATTCACTGGTATCACTAGATTATATACGAGTACACTAGCAGGCCAGGAAGATTATTAAAACAGCTGACCTCTGTGGTAAGTTTCTGGCGACTTCTGGCACCTGCCTCTATAGGCTTATCACTTCATTTACAAATTCACCTGTTTTCAAATGACACTTTAGCATTTCTTATCTATATACCAGGGAGCCACTGTAGTATACACTATACACTGTGTATACACAATGTTATCAGGGAGACTTTCTTTCCTCTGACAAAGAAAAGTTCTATTATTATTTTGCACACGGCACACTAGGCCTATGATTCCCCTCTGGCAGTAAACTCTGCTAGGTAGTGCACACTAATTCTCCTTTTTTGACTCAGTATATAATGTTTTCCGCCCAAGATTGGTTCCAGGCGCTAGAGGGATGTATCGTATAGGATTGATGGCACAAATTAAAGTTCTAGCACGTAAGAGCGACCGTGAAAACACGAGAAAACACGGAGCACAACGAGGCACGCTGACAAGCTGACACGCAGGGTTGAGTAAGCCTTCACACCACGGAACATTTGGAGTTTGAACCCTTGGCAAGTGAATTTTAGAATTCACATGCCATGGTTCAAACCCTACCTGTTCCGTGTTTTTTTTTCTGGAGGTTGCCTGTGGATCCAGGGGCTGCAGCCGAAGGTGTTATGATTTATGGCGTCTTCGGTCGCCCACCGCTGAGAGACGATTGCGCTGATAGTGCTGTAGTCTAATCAGCCTCTTTTGTTAAGCCAAGTTTAGCCATTTCTTTTGTCATCCTTGTATGTATGGAAGGGAATGAGAACATTACCAGGGGATAGCAGCACTACCGGCAGCATCCAGGATGATCGTGGTTCAGGGTAGGTAATTGTATTCTTTTCGCTTAACTTTAGAGCTCTGCCTCCCTTCTAATTTCATCATTAAACTCAGGCATACATATCCTCAGTGCTCATACAAACATAGAAGTAAATACACTGTTTGGCTCGTGTTTGGTGATTCGAACGCTAATGTATAAGTATAGGAGTACATGTCAACATATATTAGGTGTACGAAAAACACTGAATTTAAATGTTCCACTGACTAGACGGATACTTATATCCAGAAATGAAATTACTCCAATTACCTCACCTTCCACAGTGAACTTAATGGAAGGGACCAGTGATTTCATTCTTGGTAGAAAGTCATCAAGACTCATTTACACTGTAAAGCCACAGGCAAAATATATCATCCACATACATGAAGTATGACGTCTATAGACCCGACAGTTATATATTCTAAAATATTGTTCGTTATCTTAATGGGGAAAATGTTTTTCCAATAAATACAGATTGTGTTCCTTGTTAAAGGAACAACTTGTCTTGAACTTTATTCATGTGTTGGACAAATGTAGGTTAGATTTTGAAGTGTTCCTTCATTCTTATGTTTTTAAATTAAGGATCTAATATGTTTATTTTGAAATTTCCTTTACACTTAATTATCTTTCTCATAAGTTGGACATCATTGTCTCACTGTGTTAATCTATTTAGAGATTTGACATTGGCAACTGACTGTTTTATTTTAAACAGTATTTTTTTTATCACACCGGCTGTCTCCCACCAAGGTAGTGTGACCCGAAAAAAATAATAAACACTTTTGTTATCGCTCTATCATTGTCTTGCCAGAGGAGCACCAACATTACAGTTCAGAAATCTCTCCTTCAGGATACGTCCCACCTTCAGGACTCATGTCTGGCTAACCAGTTTGCATCTAGTCACAGCTATGAATTTTATAAATTAAAGAATAAGGAAAATGCTGTCAGAGCATTTTAAACCATGTTAAAGAGCCGAAATTAACACCTAACTTAAAACAGTGTTGCCTTGGCGAGGTGAAATATTCGATCGACACAGGGTAGGATCCCCGGCTGCTGACGCATGTGTCCCTTGATAGACACAGGGTAGGATCCCCGGCTGCTGACGCATGTGTCCCTTGATGGACACAGGGTAGGATCCCCGGCTGCTGACGCATGTGTCCCTTGATGGACACAGGGTAGGATCCCCGGCTGCTGACGCATGTGTCCCTTGATGGACACAGGGTAGGATCCCCGGCTGCTGACGCATGTGTCCCTTGATGGACACAGGTAGGATCCCCGGCTGCTGACGCATGTGTCCCTTGATGGACACAGGGTAGGATCCCCGGCTGCTGACGCATGTGTCCCTTGATGGACACAGGGTAGGATCCCCGGCTGCTGACGCATAATGTCCCTTGATGGACACAGGGTAGGATCCCCGGCTGCTGACGCATGTGTCCCTTGATGGACACAGGGTAGGATCCCCGGCTGCTGACGCATGTGTCCCTTGATGGACACAGGGTAGGATCCCCGGCTGCTGACGCATGTGTCCCTTGATGGACACAGGGTAGGATCCCCGGCTGCTGACGCATATGTCCCTTGATGGACACAGGGTAGGATCCCCGGCTGCTGACGCATGTGTCCCTTGATGGACACAGGGTAGGATCCCCGGCTGCTGACGCATATGTCCCTTGATGGACACAGGGTAGGATCCCCGGCTGCTGACGCATGTGTCCCTTGATGGACACAGGGTAGAATCCCCGGCTGCTGACGCATGTGTCCCTTGATGGACACAGGGTAGGATCACCGGCTGCTGACGCATGTGTCCCTTGATGGACACAGGGTAGGATCCCCCGCTGCTGACGCATGTGTCCCTGATGGACACAGGGTAGGATCCCCGGCTGCTGACGCATGTGTCCCTTGATGGACACAGGTAGGATCCCCGGCTGCTGCTGACGCATATGTCCCTTGATGGACACAGGGTAGATCCCCAGCTGCTGACGCATGTGTCCCTTGATGGACACAGGGTAGGATCCCCGGCTGCTGACGCATGTGTCCCTTGATGGACACAGGGTAGGATCCCCGCTGCTGACGCATGTGTCCCTTGATGGACACAGGGTAGGATCCCCGGCTGCTGACGCATGTGTCCCTTGATGGACACAGGGTAGGATCACCGGCTGCTGACGCATGTGTCCCTTGATGGACACAGGGTAGGATCCCCGGCTGCTGACGCATGTGTCCCTTGATGGACACAGGGTAGGATCCCCGGCTGCTGACGTATGTGTTCCTTGATGGACACAGATTAGGATCCCCGGCTGCTGACGCATGTGTCCCTTGATGGACACAGGGTAGGATCCCCCGGCTGCTGACGCATGTGTCCCTTGATGGACACAGGGTAGGATCCCCGGCTGCTGACGCATATGTCCCTGTGATGGACACAGGGTAGGATCCCCGGCTGCTGACGCATGTGTCCCTTGATGACACAGGGTAGGATCACCGGCTGCTGACGCATGTGTCCCTTGATGGACACAGGGTAGGATCCCCGGCTGCTGACGCATGTGTCCCTTGATGGACACAGGGTAGGATCACCGGCTGCTGACGCATGTGTCCCTTGATGGACACAGGGTAGGATCCCCGGCTGCTGACGCATGTGTCCCTTGATGGACACAGGGTAGGATCCCCGCTGCTGACGCATATGTCCCTTGATGGACACAGGGTAGGATCCCCAGCTGCTGACGCATGTGTCCCTTGATGGACACAGGTAGGATCCCCGGCTGCTGACGCATGTGTCCCTTGATGGACACAGGGTAGGATCCCCGGCTGCTGACGCATGTGTCCCTTGATGGACACAGGGTAGGATCCCCGGCTGCTGACGCATGTGTCCCTTGATGGACACAGGGTAGGATCACCGGCTGCTGACGCATGTGTCCCTTGATGGACACAGGGTAGGATCCCCGGCTGCTGACGCATGTGTCCCCTTGATGGACACAGGGTAGGATCCCCGGCTGCTGACGTATGTGTTCCTTGATGGACACAGGGTAGGATCCCCCGCCTGCTGACGCATGTGTCCCCTTGATGGACACAGGGTAGATCCCCGGCTGCTGACGCATGTGTCCCTTGATGGACACAGGGTAGGATCCCCGGCTGCTGACGCATGTGTCCCTTGATGGACACAGGGTAGGATCCCCAGCTGCTGACGCATGTGTCCCTTGATGGACACAGGGTAGGATCCCCGGCTGCTGACGCAATGTGTCCCTTGATGGACACAGGTAGGATCCCCGCTGCTGACGCATGTGTCCCTTGATGGACACAGGGTAGGATCCCCGGCTGCTGACGCATGTGTCCCTTGATGGACACAGGGTAGGATCACCGGCTGCTGACGCATGTGTCCCTTGATGGACACAGGGTAGGATCCCCGGCTGCTGACGCATGTGTCCCTTGATGACACAGGGTAGGATCCCCGGCTGCTGACGTATGTGTTTCCTTGATGGACACAGATTAGATCCCCGGCTGCTGACGCATGTGTCCCTTGATGGACACAGGGTAGGATCCCCGGCTGCTGACGCATGTGTCCCTTGATGGACACAGGGTAGGATCCCCGGCTGCTGACGCATATGTCCCTTGATGGACACAGGGTAGGATCCCCGGCTGCTGACGCATGTGTCCCTTGATGGACACAGGGTAGATCACCGGCTGCTGACGCATGTGTCCCTTGATGGACACAGGGTAGGATCCCCGCTGCTGACGCATGTGTCCCTTTGATGGACACAGGGTAAGGATCACCGGCTGCTGACGCATGTGTCCCTTGATGGACACAGGTAGGATCCCCGGCTGCTGACGCATGTGTCCCTTGATGGACACAGGTAGGATCCCCGGCTGCTGACGCATATGTCCCTTGATGGACACAGGGTAGGATCCCCAGCTGCTGACGCATGTGTCCCTTGATGGACACAGGGTAGGATCCCCGGCTGCTGACGCATGTGTCCCTTGATGGACACAGGGTAGGATCCCCGGCTGCTGACGCATGTGTCCCTTGATGGACACAGGGTAGGATCCCCGGCTGCTGACGCATGTGTCCCTTGATCAACACAGGGTAGGATCACCGGCTGCTGACGCATGTGTCTCTTGATGGACACAGGGTAGGATCCCCGGCTGCTGACGCATGTGTCCCTTGATGGACACAGGGTAGGATCCCCGGCTGCTGACGTATGTGTTCCTTGATGGACACAGGGTAGGATCCCCGCTGCTGACGCATGTGTCCCTTGATGGACACAGGTAGGATCCCCGCTGCTGACGCATGTGTCCCTTGATGGACACAGGGTAGGATCCCCGGCTGCTGACGCATGTGTCCCTTGATGGACACAGGGTAGGATCCCCGGCTGCTGACGCATGTGTCCCTTGATGGACACAGGGTAGGATCCCCGGCCTGCTGACGCATGTGTCCCTTGATGGACACAGGGTAGGATCACCGGCTGCTGACGCATGTGTCCCTTGATGGACACAGGTAGGATCCCCGGCTGCTGACGCATGTGTCCCTTGATGACACAGGGTAGGATCCCCGGCTGCTGACGCATGTGTCCCTTGATGGACACAGGGTAGGATCCCCGGCTGCTGACGCATATGTCCCTTGATGGACACAGGGTAGGATCCCCAGCTGCTGACGCATGTGTCCCTTGATGGACACAGGGTAGGATCCCCGGCTGCTGACGCATGTGTCCCTTGATGGACACAGGGTAGGATCCCCGGCTGCTGACGCATGTGTCCCTTGATGGACACAGGGTAGGATCCCCGGCTGCTGACGCATGTGTCCCTTGATGGACACAGGTAGGATCACCGGCTGCTGACGCAGTGTCCCTTGATGGACACAGGGTAGGATCCCCGGCTGCTGACGCATGTGTCCCTTGATGGACACAGGGTAGGATCCCCGGCTGCTGACGTATGTGTTCCTTGATGGACACAGGGTAGGATCCCCGGCTGCTGACGCATGTGTCCCTTGATGGACACAGGGTAGGATCCCCGGCTGCTGACGCATGTGTCCCCTTGATGGACACAGGGTAGGATCCCCGGCTGCTGACGCATGTGTCCCTTGATGGACACAGGGTAGGATCCCCGGCTGCTGACGCATGTTCCCTTGATGGACACAGGGTAGGATCCCCGGCTGCTGACGCATGTGTCCCTTGATGGACACAGGGTAGGATCCCCGACTGCTGACGCATGTGTCCCTTGATGGACACAGGGTAGGATCCCCGGCTGCTGACGCATGTGTCCCTTGATGGACACAGGGTAGGATCCCCGGCTGCTGACGCATGTGTCCCTTGATGACACAGGGTAGGATCCCCGGCTGCTGACGCATGTGTCCCCTTGATGGACACAGGGTAGGATCCCCGGCTGCTGACGCATGTGTCCCTTGATGGACACAGGGTAGGATCCCCGGCTGCTGACGCATGTGTCCCTGATGGACACAGGTAGGATCCCCGGCTGCTGACGCATGTGTCCCTTGATGGACACAGGGTAGGATCCCCGGCTGCTGATGCATGTGTCCCTTGATGGACACAGGGTAGGATCACCGGCCGCTGACGCATGTGTCCCTTGATGGACACAGGGTAGGATCACCGGCTGCTGACGCATGTGTCCCTTGATGGACACAGGGTAGGATCCCCGGCTGCTGACGCATGTGTCCCTTGATGGACACAGGGTAGGATCACCGGCCGCTGACGCATGTGTCCCTTGATGGACACAGGGTAGGATCACCGGCCGCTGACGCATGTGACCCTTGATGGACACAGGGTAGGATCACCGGCTGCTGACGCATGTGTCCCTTGATGGACACAGGGTAGGATCTCCGGCTGCTGACGCATGTGTCCCTTGATGGACACAGGGTAGGATCCCCGGCTGCTGACGCATGTGTCCCTTGATGGACACAGGGTAGGATCACCGGCCGCTGACGCATGTGTCCCTTGATGGACACAGGGTAGGATCACCGGCTGCTGACGCATGTGTCCCTTGATGGACACAGGGTAGGATCCCCGGCTGCTGACGCATGTGTCCCCTTGATGGACACAGGGTAGATCACCGCTGCTGACGCATGTGTCCCCTTGATGGACACAGGGTAGGATCACCGGCTGCTGACGCATGTGTCCCTTGATGGACACAGGGTAGGATCCCCGGCTGCTGACGCATGTGTCCCTTGATGGACACAGGGTAGGATCCCCGGCTGCTGACGCATGTGTCCCTTGATGGACACAGGGTAGGATCCCCGGCTGCTGACGCATGTGTCCCTTGATGGACACAGGGTAGGATCCCCGGCTGCTGACGCATGTGTCCCTTGATGGACACAGGGTAGGATCCCCGGCTGCTGGCGCATGTGTCCCTTGATGGACACAGGGTAGGATCCCCGGCTGCTGACACATGTGTCCCTTGATGGACACAGGGTAGGATCCCCGGCTGCTGACGCATGTGTCCCCACATCTAGCTGCGGGCTTTAATTAATAACATTTTTCTCTCACTAGTTCATTTACCGATGCTTCTCTTAAGTAACCTAAAACGAACAATAATGAACGCGTCTGCATAAAAATGTAGAGGTTTGTGTGAGCTTAAATGAAGAGTAAATTATTACGTTTTTGAATTAACATTTTCGGACAATATTTACCTCAAGTCTTATATTGTAAACAGGAAAATGTCTCCATGCAAATTTGCTTAATTTTTTCAGCTCGAGACGTAAATTGTCTTATATCTAATAATATTAAGTACAATACATTTTCTAGGTAAAGAAAAAAAGCAATAATTATTTCTCTTAAGTACGATGTAAGAATGATTATTAATCTAAACCAAACTCTGAAAAAATATACATATTTGTCACACCGTATACATTATTCATCATATTGTTACGTCCAATATAACACTCAATCATCCACACTGTCTTTTCTGTGTTCACTTTCATCTGCCTTTATTTTTGCGTCCTCACAGACGTCTCCATCAGCTGTTGCTACGTCTCTTTTGAATCGCCAAAAGTATTGTATTATCTCTGACAATTTCTTTGTTATATAAAGGTCACTCTTATGTGACGACTCATCTCTCTAACACACTTACGATATTATATAAGAATGGTTATAATCATAACCTAATTTTTAAAGTGGTGGAGGGGTAAGCCAGTGGAAGGTCTCGATCAGATGACCGAAAGCTCCAGCGACGGGTCATATGCATATGACTAAGATCCGCATCAAGAAATTCTTCTCTTGTTTCCTGACAAACGTTACCTAAACTAACCCTGCAAATATCAAAGACTGGGAAACAACTAAGAGTAAAAATGCAAATCCTACCTAACCTAACACTTACCCTCACTACTTAACACTTTAAACATGAACAGCAGTGAAATTTAATCATGTTTATCCAAGACTGACTTTTAGTGAAAGAAAAAATTGCAATATATTTAAATTGTTGGTTTTTGTTCCGCTTTTCGTTTACCTTCGTCCCAGTCAACCCGCAGCTACGAACTGCGCCACAAACACAATATAAAATTAACTTATTGATTAAGCAAATATAGTTTGAGCAGAACACAACTCGAGTTTTGTCTTCACATTTTGTTAATTGGTTGGAAATTATTATTATAGTATTTAATATCTTATTAGGTATCCCCTGATAAGGGGATACCAGTAGAAGTTCGTGAAATAGTGTTTGAAAATGATGGAACCAAATTCAAAGCAGTACTGTTGCATATGTATATTATCATGAACCTTTGAATTAGGTTCATCAGCACTCTAAGTTTGAAGCCGTTCAGAAGTGGCATTCTTAAGTTGTCTCGTGAAAAAAAAATAAGAGAAATTTGAAATTTGGCATGAATGTAACAACGCGATAACATTCCCAAATTTTTTTTTCTAAGTTTGAGGGCAATCAGAAAAAATAACATACCTACGTACCTAAGTTACAGCAAGATATATGTAATTTTATTTCGCCTATTTACAAACTACGTATCAAAGCAATACTGCGTTGAATTTGGATCTATCAATTTGAAACGCCTTGTATTTTCTTTCTTCTCTCTTTTTACCCCAGATTTCCCTCTGATACCTCGAGAACGCTTCTTCTGATGAGCTCTAAACTTTCGACACTATTTGGGATAGGCAGACGTAGTTTGTAAATTCACACCTCTTCAAGGGGGGCTTCTTGGCGTGGTGAAGAGGCTCTTGGTCTGAGGAATTAGATCTCTCGGTCTCCTTCCTCAGACCAAACCTAATTACCCCCCAATCCCCCCTTCCCTATCCCATCCTCCCCTTTTTCCTTTCCTCCTCCTCCTCCCCACCCCTCCCTTTTGCCCTTCCTCTTTTTGGCCTTTGGGATTTTTCCCACAGGCGCGCTCGTTCCTAGGTAAGGGGAAGGGTACGGGGGTCCATCCTATTCCGTTGAGGTTCTTGGCGGTGGCGTAGTTTGCCGTGGAATCTGGATCGCCTGGGGATGTCCCGATCCCTCTCCAGTATCCCAGAGGGCGGCTTTGAGTGTCTTTCGGGCAACAGGTGTATCTCCGGAAGCCACCTTTCGGATTCCGGGGGTGGTGCCGAAGGAGGTATGCTTTGTGCGGATATCCGGCCACCCTCGTCTTTTGTCCACCGAGGTAGCTCGGCAATGTGAGGTTGCTATCCCGGATTGCTGGTTTACTGGCATGAAGGGTAGGTAATGGCACGGTTTCCATGCTGCATCTGCGCTACTTGCGGTGCTGAGGTCCTCTTGGGTGCGGAGGGAAATTTGGCCCTTTCATTCCTCCTAGGAACTATCCCTCCCCGGTCCCCCCCTTTTTTTATTCTTTTTTTTTATTTTTATTTTCTTTTCTTCTTTCTTTTATTTCTTAAAATCAAAAAGAAAGAAGTAACCTAACCATGGAGTTCCCAATCCATGACCACGCTACCCCCGGGCCCCTTCTTGTTACTGCACCCCGTTCTGACCTCATCTCATCTTTTGACCACTCTTCGGACACTCCTAAGGCCCCTGTACCTCTTGCTGGTGCTGTTTCGCCACCCGCTTCAGGTGCCAAGGTTTTGACTGACTCCTTCGATTTGTTTGACCTCCGCTCTCCTTTGATTATGCTTCCGGCCTCTCTACGGTGCGGCAATTTTCGACTCGCCAGCCCGTCCCATGTCAGACCAACTCTGGTCTCACTCCTAAACACCAACGACAATTGCCCGATGATACTTCTTTGCCACCTTCTAGTTCTACTCAGAAAATACCGACACGTTGTACTCTCTCTTTACACGCTCAGTTTCAGAATGCACAATGGGCTAAGTTCTTTATGACCAACTTCCTCTATTGCCTATCTTTCTGACCATAGTATTGGCAAGGCGCTCCTCCACCATGTTGGTAGAGATATTTTCTTTCATGCTCTTAAGAGTGGTGCGCTCATCATCACAGTCGAGAATGCTACCCAAGCTCATGATCTTTCTCTTCTTTCACATATCGATACTATTCCTATCACTATCGAAAAACATCATTCCCTCAATTCTTGTAGTGGTACTGTCATTCTGCCCCATACCATAGTCCAACAGAATTTCCAGACATGTGGCAATGACATTCTCGAACAGCTGGAACTCCAAGATCTCTCAATTCTCAAGGTAGACACTTATGTTCTTCCTGCCCGCGGGCAGAGACGATACCCTTGCAATGTGGCTCATTTAACTTTTGACAGCAGTGAACTCCCATCCTCTGGTTATGTAGCAAGACATCGGTTACAAGTTCGAAAGGTGATCCCTACACCACAACAGTGTAGAAATTGCTGGTGATTTAGCCACCCACCGAAATATTGCAGATCTAGAGCCGAATGTCCAGTCTGTGGTGCCGATGACCATTCTAATACATCTTGCAGTCGACCTCCCTCTTGCCTTGATTGTCATGAGGCTCACCCTTCGTACTCTCACCGTTGCCAGGTCTACTTAAATGAGCGGGAAATTCGTTGCCTCAAAGAGGCAGAAGGTCTCCCTTATGCTATGGCAGTTTCTCATCTCCACCTCCAAGGGAGACTTCCCTGTGTTTCTTATTCTCGTGTTTCAAAACGTCCCCCCACTTCTGGGGTCCCATCTTCTGCAGCCTCCTCTGCAGTTGCTCCTCCCATAGTCACTCCTGTATCTAATTCTTTTGCTGTCCTGGGCTCAGACGTCCCTACTTCAACACCTCAGTCTGTTCTCACTTCTTTGTGTTCTCCCTCACAAACCCCAGTATCGACAAAACCTGGTACAACACCTCCTCCCAGTCGTCCCTCTACTTCTCAGAGGTCCAAAAAATCTCCTTTAAAACCCCTCCTTCCCTTCTTCCACCTCCTCATTTTACCTTCCCGGTCTCTGTACCTGGTTTTCTTCCCCTCTCACTGGCTCTGTTACAAGTGTAGAGATTCACCCTCCTCCTCGTACTGTGCCTTCCTCCCTTGTCCCCTCCCAAGTTTTCTTCCTCTTCTGCCACCTCTCAGGTTTCTGCCTCTTCTGTCCCCTCCCACACTTCTCTGGTTTCCTCCACCCTTTTCGCCCCCCCCTACCTTGGTACATCTATTACAGTTCCAATCTTTACTCAAACTCCTCGTCCTTCCATCTCCAACAATGATTTCCCATATGACGTCTCTGAACTCCGAAACGCTTGAAGCAATCTCTGAATATATTGCAGAGACCAAACCATCAATGGACACTGATCCACCCTCTGTTTCTTCTCCTTTCCTCTTCTCCATCTGCACAACTCCTTTCTTCACTGCGCACTGTTCCTTCGCTGCTTGAACATTTTCCGCTGCTACCGCGTGGACTTTTCTAACCCCTATAGTCCATAGGTAACCCTACCTGCAGATTTCCAGTATCTTTATCGTTGCCAATCATGGCCTATTTACAGTGGAATATACATGGCCTCAGGGTAATCGGGGTGAGCTTCAGATGTTGCTCTCCAAGTTTCCCCTGTTGGTGTTTGCTTATAGGAACCAAAATACACTCTGCTGTTATCTATCCCATCTCAGGCTATAATTTATTGTATTCTTCGGATCCTTTTCCTGAGGGGAACCCCTTTAATGAAAGTGCCCTTCTTCTATGCTCTGATATTCCATACCATCAGCTATTTGTTCATACTTTGCTGCATTACATAGCAGCCCGTATCCACTTGCATAGGTCGTATACACTCTGTTCTTTGTATCTCTCTCCTTCTCGGGCATTATCTATCCCGGATATTGCCTTTCTTGTTTCGCCATTACCGCCACCACTTCTGTTACTTGGCGATTTTAATACCCATCATTTCCTCTGTGGGGGGTCTCACTGTGATTCCTGTGGCATTCAGTTAGAGGCTTTTCTTGCTTCCCACCCCCTCCATGTTTTTAAATACAGTTTTCGTACTCACACCCATTTTGATCCTCGTACTCATACTCTCTCTTGCATCGATCTCTCAGTCTGCTCTTTTCTCCTCCGCCGCATTAGACTTCACTTGGTCCCGTTCTTCCGGACTTACATGACAGCGATCATTTTCCAATCATTCTTACTTCCCCTTCATATTTACCACCTCTTTAAAACCCACGCTGGCAATTTGATCAGGCAAATTGGGACCTTTAACTCACAACTGTTTTTTAGTGAGGTTCCTTCTTTGTCCTCCATTGATGAGCTTTGCACCTCTTCTCATCCTCATTTTTAACCACAGCTTCTCATTCTATACCCCAAACCTCGGGCAGGCATTCTCAGAAAAGCATGCCTTGGTGGTCTCCTGCTTGTGCTCGTGCAGTACGTTTGAAACGCACTGCGTGGGCAGGTACCGGTACAATAGAGCCACGGAGAGACTTCTTGATTTTAAGCAGAAGCCTGCGATCGCTCGCCATGTCATCCGTGACACTAAACGCACTTTCTGGCGAGATTATGTCTCCACCATCACCTCTGCTTCCTCTATGAGCAGGGCCGGATTACCGCATAGGCAAACTAGGCATTTGCCTAGGGCCCCGCGCATTTAGGGGCCCTATGGTCCAAGGGTTCAGGGGCTCATCCAAGACTGCACACAGGGTGCAAGTGCAAAGGGTCCCTACCTAAAAAGTTCAAGTGTTTGGAGAGTAAAATTTATTTTTAAAAATTAATCAAAACAAAAATAAATAATGAAATAAAATAAAATAAAAATAAATAAACCTAACCATAGATGGCAACACTCAATACGCCTTTGTTTACATCAGAACAGCTGTTTTTCCCCCACTAATGGGTGAGTATGGGAGATTCCTCTTCAATTTTCTGTAGTAATTACACGTTATCTAAAACTTGTACTGTGACAAATTAACTGAAGTGTTGTTGATAGACATTGATGTGTATGGATAAATGTTTGTTTTCGCCTCTAAATTTTAAAGGGGAGGTACCTAATAGGGTTACATGACCAGTAAAGACGCATGGACCAGTAAAGACACATTTTTGGTAAAAATACTATAAAGAAAAACCTAAAAACGCAAAGTGACTTCCGTTTTGTAGGTTTTAAAAGCACTTTGTCCTGTCTTTAAGTCTTTATCATTTCAATAACAGATCTCAATTGATTGATGTTCTACATCACTTTCCTCGCAAATGCTTATTTTTTCAAGTTGCGACGGAAGTGATGTAAAACATCAATTAATCTACTACATATTTCCCCAGAAACACATAAGCCACATCAGAAAATCTTTGGTTGGGTGAAACTGAAAATTGTCCCTGCATTCTTTAATTCTCATGTCCTTATCTATGGTGGTAGGCCATATATCATGCAAAACATAATAAATTTAGTTATGAAAATGGTAATATAAATACCATTGTGCATTGTTCTTGGACTCAGTATGATTTCTGTTTAAGTAAAATTGGAGATCAAGGAGGATGAATTAGTAAATATTCGTAGCCCAAATCACTAACCTAATCTATGGTAAAAGTTCTGTATATGACTCCTTTCTGGTAACGTTTTGAATTTTTAGATTGCGCAGCCAGAGGAAAGGGGGCTACAAGGGCCATATCCCCCCAATTGACAGAAAAAAAAAAATTAATAATAATTAAAAAATTAATAATAATTGATAATGAAAAATTTGTATTTGCATGATTACAGACAGTGATACATCCTCATTATGGCATCTCGTGAACGTGATGTTGGACGTTCTTATGCGAGTGGGTCACAGAAAAGAAAGAAGAAAATTCAAGAAGAAGAACAGAAAAAGAAAGATGTAGGAAGCTGCAGAAAGATCACAGACATGCTCACGAAAACAGTTTCTGATGTTTACCAGTACAAGTTGAATCTGCAGATACGTCAGATCATACAGGAAGCCCTCCCTCCATTATTTCTCAGCCAGCATCTACTTCTTTTGTGTCTCCTCTCAATGTCTCAACGGACATTTCATCCACAGATTTGTCTTAAAAGATCCTGCCTCATGGCCAAATGTAATCCCAGATCTCTAACTAATGCTTTCATTGCAGAAAACTTCAGTCAAACTCTGAACATTGACTTTAGGAACTCAACAAGGATTTAATGATGATGGAAGTCGTCGTTGTTTAAAGTCATCTATGTTTTATAGGAAGTTTGCAAATTCAAAACTGTGAAAAGATCATGGATGGTATACTCTGAAAGCTCAGGAAAAGTGTACTGTTCAGCATGCAAGCTATTTTCTACCAAAGAAAATATCTTCACACAGGGGTTCAATGAAAAATTCCAAGCGTTTCGAGGAACATGAAAACAGCACCACTCACAGGAGCTGCATTTAGCCAGTGTATTTCGTGCACAGAAAAAAGGCTTATTGGATTCCATTTGGAAAATCAAACTGCAAAAGAGCGCACTTATGGGAGAAAAGTTCTAGAAAGAGTTGTTGCTGTTGTAAAATTCTTAGCTCTAAGAGGACTTGCTTTCCGTGGAGAAAATGAGGTTTTTGGTTCGGAAAACAATGGCAATTTCCTGGGGATCATAGAACTGTTAGCACAATTCGATCCATTCTTAGCAAATCATGTGTCACGCCTTGGGAATGCTGGAAGAGGCACTGTATCTTACATTGTCATCTACTATATGCAATGAATTTTATTGAACTGATGACTAAAGAAGGTCCTCAATAACATCATAGCAGCTGTGAAAACTGCAAAATACTTTGCAATAAGTGTAGATTCAACACCAGATATTTCACATACAGATCAATTGACATTCATTGTTCGCTTCGTCGACTCCAGTGGTAAGCCTGTAGAGAGCTTTATAAAATTCCACTCCTCTTTCCAAAGGCCATGATGGAGAAACAATGATGAATGTAGTACTGGATACTCTGCTTGAACATGATCTCTCTATTATGGATTGCCGTGGCCAGAGCTACGACAATGCAAGTAACATGTAGGGTAAATATAATGGATTGCAAGCCCGTATCAAGCAAATCAACCCACTTGCTGAATATGTGCCCTGCTCAGCACATTCTCTAATTTTTGTTGGGTCATGTGCTGCGGAGTGTTGTGTCGCTGCAATTTCATTTTTTGGACTTTCACAAGCACTCTAATTTTTTCTCTGCTTCAACGCATCGGTGGAGTATACTCAAGTCAACCATTCATGGAGATGTCATCAAATCATTGTCAACAACAAGGCGGTCAGCGCAGCATTATGCAACACATGCTTTGAAAGACAGCTTTGCTGAAATACGTTCTGCTTTGATCCAAATAGCAGAGGATGAAGACCAGACAGCAACTACAAGAAGCGAAGCAGCCAGCTTAGCATCAAAATTGGGAAAATTTTGAATTGGCCTTACTCTGTGTGCTTTGGGACTGTATACTGGAACGGTTAAATGCCACGAACAAGGCACTTCAGAAAACTGAAATTGAAATGGCTACTTGGTGCTAACCTCTATGCAGGCTTAGTGGAATTTGTAAGCTCACTTCGCAATGATGAAGCTTTTGAAATGTTTGAAGAGAAAGTTAAACTGCTGGTGAAAGACTACAGTTACCGGGCTGATCATCAGCGGTCAAGGAAGAGGAAACGCAATTTTGAAGAGCCAGACAATGAAACTGTGTTGCTACCAAGGCAGAAATGTAAGACAGCTACATACTTCGTCATTCTGGATTCACTGATTACAGAATTGGTGAAAAGAAAAGAAATCTACCAGAATCTCAATGACAAGTTTGGATGGTTTTCTGTTCAAAATAATACTATGCCAGATGCAGAATTGAGAGAATCTGCATTAAAGTTGCAACAACACCTTTCAGCAGATGTTCAGGACACATTTGTTGAAGAAATAGTTCATTTTTCTGGTATATGAATCAGATTAAAGCTCCACCTGAAAAATGTGCGCCCTCAGCTGCTTTGAAACATTTAAGAAATGCAGGTATCTCAGAAACCTTCCCTAATGTTTGACATAGTGTATCGCCTTTACCTAACACTTCCAGCTACTAACTGTGAAGGAGAACGTTCATTTCTTTTGAAAAGAGTGAAAAACCAGCTCCGTTCAACAATGAGTCAAGACAAATTGTGTAACCTAGCCTTGTTGACCATTGAGTCTGATCTAACAAGAAATATTTTATTTTCAGAATATAATTGATGATTTTGCCAATATGAAATCCAGAAAAAAAGTTTAAGAAGTGCCTGTGAATATAAACAATTCTTTACTTTCTTGAGTTTTTTATGATTTGATAGTCTTATGCATGATGCAATGATAACAATAATGGTCAGTGATTTATAAAGGGAAAACAGTGCTGTAGTGGTTATGCTGAATATAATAGGTACATGATGTCACTACTTTAATAGCCTAATCTAGTAATACTATGCTGTCTTGAGTTTATTCTCTTTAAAATGCATGATTTAACAAACCATACCCCCGGCCGGGATTGAACCCGCGGGCATTGACTCTATGACCGCGGTTCAATCCCGGCCGGGTATGGTTTATTTGCAATCGTGTCATTACGATTTCTTGAGTCATGATTTAAAAAAGATAGTTATAATGGCTGTTGGTAAATGGTTTTGGTTGTCTTGATGTACTTTCCCTATTAAATTTAATCTAAATAGCCAGAATGTATTTAATTAGACCTTAAACAGCTCACACCGACCCCCCCACCCACCCCCCACTCCAAAGCTGGAAGGGTCGCTTCGCTTACCCGTAACTCAAAGGGGCCCCGCCAATCTGAATAGCCTAGGGCCCGAGACTTCTTAATCCGGCCCTGTCTATGAGTGCAGTCTGGAAAAAAGTATGGAAACTGAGTGGTAAATATTCTCCTGACCCGGCTCCTGTTCTGCGGGTTGCCAATGTTGATATAGCAAACCCTCTAGATGTTGCCAATGAAATTCGCAATCATCTGGTCCGTATTTCTCTGGGGCTCCATCTATGCCCCTCGTTTCTTTCCCCCCAAAGTCTGCCCGAGAGTTAGCACCCTTGGACTTTTTTTCTCTCAGAGAAGAACAGTATAATGTGCCTTTTACACTTCAGGAGCTGGAGGCAACACTCTCAGCTTGCCGATCATCGACAGCTTGGCCCGACGACATTCATATTCGTATTTACAACATTTACATCAGTCAGCCCTTGCAGTCCTCTTTACACCTTTTCAGTCTTATTTGGTCACAAGGGGTTCTTCCACAGCTTGGGAAATCTGCCATTGTTCCTCCCTTTCCGCAAACCGGGTAATACAGGACATGAAGCCTCCCACTATCGCCCCATCTCTCTTACCATGCAGTTTGCAAAGTGATGGAACGTCTGGTAAATAGGCATTTAATGTGGTATTTGGAGACACACAACAGTCTCTCCACTCGTCAATATAGTTTTCGTAAGGGCCGTCTACCCTTACTACGCTTGGATACGTATGTTCGTAATACCTTTGCGAATAACCACTCAGTTATTGCAATATTTTTTGACCTTGAGATGGCATATGACACAACTTGGAGGCATAAATATTTGGCCAAAGCCCACTCCTTAGGCCTCCGAGGCAATCTACTATCTTTCCTTAAGAACTTTTTAACTGACAGACATTTCCGTGTTCGAGTCAATAATATGCTCTCCCCGGACTTTGTCCAAGCTGAAGGTGTTCCTCAGGGATGTGTTCTGAGCACAACACTTTCTCTCCTTGCTATAAATGATTTGGCCTCTGTTCTTCCATCAAATATTTGGTCATCACTCTTTGTTGATGACTTCGCTATTGCTTGTGCAGGCGCTGACTGTCACCTCATTAGCAGTTTTCTCTCCAGCATGCGGTTCGACCGTGTTTTCCAATTGGGCCACCACGCATGGGTTTAAATTTTCCAGTACCAAAATTCATCAAATTAACTTTCACTAGACGCTCTGTCATCTCCGATCTCCTTTGTACCTCTATGGCTCCCGTATCCCAGAACGTGATATACAGTCAGGTTTCTAGGCCTTCTCTTTGACCGTAGGTTATCCTGGAAACCCCACATTACCTCTCTGAAGGCAACTTGTCACAGCTGGCTGAACCTTCTTAAAACCCTTGCTCATCTTTCATGGGGAGCTGATTGTCGAACACTCCTCTCGCCTACATTCAGTCCCTCATTTTATCGAAACTCGATTATGGTGACCAGATCTATTCAGAGGCCTCTCCTGCTGCTCTCTCTAGACTTAAACCCCATCCATCACCAAGGAGTACGTTTATGCCTTGGTGCTTTTCGCTCTTCCCCTGTTGAGAGCCTCTATGCAGAAGCGAATGTTCCATCCTTGTCTGATCGCCGTGATGCCCATTCCTTCGCTACTGTGTACGCTCTCACGATCTCCGCAATCCTTCCATTCATAGAATGGTCACTGATTTTAGTAGACTTTCTTTATTTGTTCGCCGCCCCTGTTTGTCCGTCCCTTTTCTCTTCACCTACATTCGCTCTTGTCTTCCTTAAAGTTACCGCCTTTATATGTTCATGTAGCATCCCCGGCTTTTTTCCCTTTCCCCTTGGGAAGTTCCAGCTGTTAGGGTCTGTTCTTTCTTACCCCCTTGCTCGAAAGCCCAAACTGCCTATGGTGGCTTCCCGCTCTCTTTTTCTTGACCACTTCCACTCTAAATTCTCATGCCATCGCAGTGTACACAGATGGCTTCTAAGTCTTCTGACGGCATCGGATTCGCAGCAGTGCTTCTGGAAAAGCGTCGTGCGAGGGCATCTACATCTTCAGCTAGCATTTTTACTGCTGAATTGTAATGCCATTCTGCGCACTTATTCGTATCGCATCTAAAACCTGTGTCATCATTTGTGGTTGTCTCAGACTCCCTTAGTGCCTACAGGCTATAAAGGAAATTTGATACACCTCACCCCCTAGTTCTGCGTATCCAACTTTGGGTACGCCGTATCTTCTACCAAGCATAAAGACATTGTTTTTTTGTTGGGTCCCTGGTCATGTTGACCTATAGGGCATTGAGCAGGCAGACACTGCTGTGCGGTCAGCAGTACATGACCTACCAATTTCATATAGAGGTGTTCATTTCCAGACTATTTTGCTGTAATAGCTACCCACCTTCACACCCGTTTGGCAACAACGTTGGTCAACTCTACTCGGCAACAAACTTCATTCTATTAAACCGAGCATAGGTTACTGACCGTCTTCTTGTCATCAGTGCCGAGGTTGGGAGACTACTCTTTCCCGCCTTCGCATTGGCCACACTCGTCTTACTCATGGGTATCTTATGGAGAGTTACCCTGTTCTTCTCTGCGAGAAGTGTCAAGTTCCGGTATCGATTAGCCACATTCTGTTAGACTGCCCTCTCTATCAATGACCACGCAGAATTTACCTCCAACATCGTCGCCGCTCTACTACCCTCTCTTTACCTTCCCTTCTTGCTGATGGACCCTCCTTAATCCTGACTCTCTCATTGACTTCTTAACAACGACTGATTTACTCCACAAACTCTGATGATGATACCTTTCGCACTCCCCTCAGCCCTTTCTACCTCAATCTCGTGCTGCCCTCTACCCTTTCACCATCCACTGCCCCCCGCTGTTCTCCGTAACCTGCTACTCATCCATCTCCCTTTTGCCACCTGATACCCTCGTTTTCCTTCCTGCCCTGCACCGCTGTATAGCCCTTGTGGTTTTGCGCTTCTTTTTGATTATAATAATAATAATGTACATTCACAAAATAAAATTTCATAATACTTTGCTGTAACTTGCGTATGTTATTTTTTCTGATCGGCCTCAAACTAGAAAAAAAAAGTTGGGAATGTTATTCGCGTTGTTGCGTTGCGCTCTGCGCTGTATAACCCTTGTGGTTTACCGCTTCTTTCTGATTATAATAATAATAATGTTGCGCTGCGCTGATGCTAAATTTCAAATTTCTCTTAAAAATTGTGTTTTTTTTTCTGTAGAATAGCTTAATTAAGAATGCCACTTCTGAAAGGCTTCAAACTTACAGTCCTGATGAATCTAATTCAAAAGGTCATGCTAATTACATATGCAACAATTAGGTGTCTTTATTCCGAAACGTTTCGCCTACACAGTAGGTTTCTTCAGTCGAATACAAAGGAGGCAGCAGAAGCAGTGGAGATGTAAAGGCGATGTAATCAGTCCATCACCATCTAAGACTATGGAGTAAACCTTTTGTCTGGGCTGAGGACTGACCACCTCAAGGATGATGAAGTGATTACACAGACTTCACATCTTTACTGTTTCTGCTGCCTCTACATTCAACTGAAGAAGCCTACTGCGTAGGCGAAACGTTTCGTATTCCGAAACGTCTTGCCTGGTGTCTTACCAACTTTTCGCTATTGTACACCATTATCATATTCAGAGTTCATTACAGTTTTATTCTGTGAAGACTGATGTGTTGTTATTATAGAAAGACTCATAATAATATTGGACTGTGTAGGTCCCATTTTACCTATTTTAAAGAAGTGTGAAATAGGTTTCCCTGCAGAAACTTGAGAATGTTTCTTTAAATTGGTTTCAAACTTTCAGTGTTGCGGTATCTTACCTAATAGGAAGTTGTGATTTTTACTGATTGTTGCAGGTGATAATTTATTAATTTTATTAAGTAAATTGTTGTGAAGAATAAAAAGGCACAATACAGTGACTGGAACACAAATAACTCGCAAATGAATTGTATGACGACGTTTCGGTCCGACTTGGACCGAAACTAGTTAATGGTCGAAGTTGGACAGGAACGTAGTCATAAGTTTCATTCTCCTATGAACGAGTTATTTATGTATTCTTGTTGGCAATTTAACTGAACTGCATTCTTAACCATTTGATTTGGAAATACAAAATACAGACATTGACCCTCAACTGCAAGAAGAACTCATTGATATGACTATGAATCTCGAAGCATAATCGTTGTTCAGACTTAAAAGCTTAAGTGAATATTGGAACAATATAATACTGGAACATATAATATTGGAACAATATAAATACCCCTGGCTTTGTGAAGTGGCTAAAGCCATTTTTACTTGCTTCGCCAAGTTCACAAATGGTTGAAGCTGGTTTTAGCCATGAAAATGCAATTCTGAGCAGAGGAACAGACTGAACCTGGAAGAGCTTGGTGACTTACTACTAAAACTCGCTAATCACTTAACAAATATCAGTGTTCTTGCTGACGCTCATCAGTTGCATCATTCCAATTAATGATATCAGCAGATATCATTAATGATATCAGCAGATATCATTAATGGGAATTGTTGATGAATTAGACACCTGTACAACATGACTCACGAAATCGTAATGACACGATTGCAAATAAACCATACCAACGGGTGGGGTTTGAACCCGCGATCAGAGAGTATCAAAACTCGAGACGGTCTGGAGTTTTGAGACTCTCTGATCGCTGGTTCAAACCCCACCCGTGGTATGGTTTTGTTTACCTGTACAACATCTAGGTATCTTTATTGATAAAAAGGAATTCTTCACTTGCCCAGCCTATAGGCATGACCTACTTCCAAATGTGGATTTGTCTACTGTGATATCACCTACGACTGCTTCACCTCACCTGTCTACAGTATATAAGTCACTTCTTCGCGCATAGGCTGTATTGTTGGAGGTCCTAGGTGATACCCCATCTCAACAGTGGTACCGAGCAGCGACTCAGGGAGAACCCCCTCCCATATGATAGAAGCTGGTCCAGAGCGCAGTGTACCGCCATCCATCGACTTCGTTTGGGCTTTCCCACAGCCAAGATGATAGTAGACAAGACTGAGGGGGAGATGTGCCAGCACGTTATACAGCGCCCCCTAACACACTATCTCCTGGAGTTCCAAGCTACTCAAGACACTCCGCAGGCAACTAGCACTGATGTCCCCTACCGAAGAAGACCAAGAGAGGACTGCGGCTACGCTAGAATACCATGGAGTCAACGAAATAGACAAGCTGTGGCCCGTGATAACGACATATCCTCCTCCTCGCTAGTGTCCACAGTTAGGAGTACATACGGTGTTGTTGAATATGAGATGCACCAGATGAACAACCAGAACAGTGCTGGAGCAGTATACGTTGCAACACTGCAGAATCCTTTCTCCTTCGGGAGCCAGAGACCGGTCATCGCAAGATTAAGACCCGTGCCAGGACTCCGATCTTGGCGAACATTATACATACATAGGCTGTATTCTTTTCAAGATTGATGATTGAGTACATCGAATCCAGGCTGAGGGACTGATTACCTCAAACTCCTTCTGATCTTCACCAGTCTTCTTTGTATAGGACTGACGAAGCCATGTGTGGAGAAACGTTTCTTCAGTAAAGATTCCCAAGTGTTGAACATTTATTATTATTATTAAAGATTAGCCGGTATTCTCCCGGCTCGGGCCTTTTCCAAGTGTGGCCCGGCCTTGGCTCCCTCTTTAGGGAGTGTCTGAGACCTAAGTCTCCCATGGGAGACTTAGGGACCAACTGTCCCCAGGCCTAGCCACAAGCTAAGCCTCTCTTGTCTGCCATCCCCGCCCCAAGGGGCAAATGGGAATGACAGTCTTATGAGCTAAAGGCTCGAGCTCAGGCACCTACCCTACCCTAGGGGTTAGGCATGGTGTCGATCTGTTGAACATGTCTAACAGATCACGTTAAATAATAATTTCTCATAATTTAAATATTACCTACTTTTTATAAAACCATATTATTATTATTTTATTATTATTATTATTATTATTATTATTATTATTATTATTATGTATTATTATTATTATTATTATTATTATTATTATTATTATTATTATTTTTTCATAGTAATATTAGAGCACTATTTTATTTTTTTTCATATAATAAATGTTTGGGAATCGATGAACAATCTGAAACTTCATGAAGGGGAAGTTGAACAATCTGAAACTTCATGAAGGGACGTTGAATAATCTGAAACTTCATGAAGGTGACGTTGAACAATCTGAAACTTCATGAAGGTGACGTTGAACAATCTGAAACTTCATGAAGGGGAAGTTGAACAATCTGAAACTTCATGAAGGGGACGTATAAATAATCTGAAACTTCATGAAGGTGACGTTGAACAATCTGAAACTTCATGAAGGTGACGTTGAACAATCTGAAACTTCATGAAGGTGACGTTGAACAATCTCAAACTTCATGAAGGGGACGCTGAACAATCTGAAACTTCATGAAGGGGACGTTGAACAATCTGAAACTTCATGAAGGGGACGTTGAATAATCTGAAACTTCATGAAGGTGACGTTGAACAATCTCAAACTTCATGAAGGTGACGTTGAACAATCTGAAACTTCATAAATGTGACGTTGAACAATCTGAAACTTCATGAAGGTGACGTTGAACAATCTGAAACTTCATAAATGTGACGTTGAACAATCTGAAACTTCATAAAAGTGACGTTGAACAAACTGAAACTTCATGAAGGTGACGTTGAACAATCTGAAACTTCATGAAGGTGACGTTGAACAATCTGAAACTTCATAAAGGTGACGTTGAACAATCTGAAACTTCATAAATGTGACGTTGAACAATCTGAAACTTCATAAATGTGACGTTGAACAATCTGAAACTTCATGAAGGTGACGTTGAACAATCTGAAACTTCATGAAGGTGACGTTGAACAATCTGAAACTTCATGAAGGTGACGTTGAACAATCTGAAACTTCATAAATGTGACGTTGAACAATCTGA
Source organism: Cherax quadricarinatus (assembly GCF_026875155.1). Classification (NCBI taxonomy): domain Eukaryota; kingdom Metazoa; phylum Arthropoda; class Malacostraca; order Decapoda; family Parastacidae; genus Cherax; species Cherax quadricarinatus. The sequence goes on along the minus strand of NC_069476.1, from coordinate 21,641,591 downwards.
AACTTCATAAAAGTGACGTTGAACAAACTGAAACTTCATGAAGGTGACGTTGAACAATCTGAAACTTCATGAAGGTGACGTTGAACAATCTGAAACTTCATAAAGGTGACGTTGAACAATCTGAAACTTCATAAATGTGACGTTGAACAATCTGAAACTTCATAAATGTGACGTTGAACAATCTGAAACTTCATGAAGGTGACGTTGAACAATCTGAAACTTCATGAAGGTGACGTTGAACAATCTGAAACTTCATAAATGTGACTTTGAACAATCTGAAACTTCATAAATGTGACTTTGAACAATCTGAAACTTCATGAAGGTGGCGTTGAACAATCTGAAACTTCATAAATGTGACGTTGAACAATCTGAAACTTCATGAAGGTGACGTTGAACAATCTGAAACTTCATGAAGGTGACGTTGAACAATCTGAAACTTCATAAATGTGACGCTGAACAATCTGAAACTTCATGAAGGTGGCGTTGAACAATCTAAAACTTCTTAAATGTGACGTTGAACAATCTGAAACTTCATAAAGGTGACGTTGAACAATCTGAAACTTCATAAATATGACTTTGAACAATCTGAAAACTTCATGAAGTTGACGTTGAACAATCTGAAATTTTACGAAGGTGACGTTGAACAATCTGAAACTTTATGAAGAGACGTTGAACAATCTGAAACTTCATAAAGGTGACGTTGAACAATTTGAAACTTCATGAAGATGACGTTGAACAATCTGAAACTTTATGAAGGTGACGTTGAACAATCTGAAACTTTATGAAGAAGACGTTGAACAATCTGAAACTTCATCAAGGTGACGTTGAACAATCTGAAACTTCATGAAGGTGACGTTGAACAATCTGAAACTTTGTGAAGATGACGTTTGAACAATCTGAAACTTCATAAAGATAACGTTGAACTGACAAGTTTAGGAACCACTGGAATTCTACAACTGTAGCTCTGGAGGTTGAACTAAAAAGTTTTCCCCTGTTTCTGGAGTGTGAGATACATTCCTGGGGGTTAAATTAAACCATGAATTCTAAAAACTGTACTCTGGGGGTTGAAATCAGTTCCGCTGTTTCGGAGTGTTGA
>NC_069476.1:21593947-21639995 GCF_026875155.1 Cherax quadricarinatus | reverse complement strand
GCCCCAAAACTAATTACCCCCCAATCCCCCCTTCCCTATCCCATCCTCCCCTTTTTCCTTTCCTCCTCCTCCTCCCCACCCCTCCCTTTTGCCCTTCCTCTTTTTGGCCTTTGGGATTTTTCCCACAGGCGCGCTCGTTCCTAGGTAAGGGGAAGGGTACGGGGGTCCATCCTATTCCGTTGAGGTTCTTGGCGGTGGCGTAGTTTGCCGTGGAATCTGGATCGCCTGGGGATGTCCCGATCCCTCTCCAGTATCCCAGAGGGCGGCTTTGAGTGTCTTTCGGGCAACAGGTGTATCTCCGGAAGCCACCTTTCGGATTCCGGGGGTGGTGGCCGAAGGAGGTATGCTTTGTGGCGGATATCCGGCCACCCTCTCTTTTGTCCACCGAGGTAGCTCGGCAGATGTGAGGTTGCTATCCCGGATTGCTGGTTTACTGGCATGAAGGGTAGGGTATGGCACGGTTTCCATGCTGCATCTGCGCTACTTGCGGTGCTGAGGTCCTCTTGGGTGCGGAGGGAAATTTGGCCCTTTCATTCCTCCTAGGAACTATCCCTCCCCGGTCCCCCCCTTTTTTTATTCTTTTTTTTTATTTTTATTTTCTTTTCTTCTTTCTTTTATTTCTTAAAATCAAAAAGAAAGAAGTAACCTAACCATGGAGTTCCCAATCCATGACCACGCTACCCCCGGGCCCCTTCTTGTTACTGCACCCCGTTCTGACCTCATCTCATCTTTTGACCACTCTTCGGACACTCCTAAGGCCCCTGTACCTCTTGCTGGTGCTGTTTCGCCACCCGCTTCAGGTGCCAAGGTTTTGACTGACTCCTTCGATTTGTTTGACCTCCGCTCTCCTTTGATTATGCTTCCGGCCTCTCTACGGTGCGGCAATTTTCGACTCGCCAGCCCGTCCCATGTCAGACCAACTCTGGTCTCACTCCTAAACACCAACGACAATTGCCCGATGATACTTCTTTGCCACCTTCTAGTTCTACTCAGAAAATACCGACACGTTGTACTCTCTCTTTACACGCTCAGTTTCAGAATGCACAATGGGCTAAGTTCTTATGACCAACTTCCTCTATTGCCTATCTTTCTGACCATAGTATTGGCAAGGCGCTCCTCCACCATGTTGGTAGAGATATTTTCTTTCATGCTCTTAAGAGTGGTGCGCTCATCATCACAGTCGAGAATGCTACCCAAGCTCATGATCTTTCTCTTCTTTCACATATCGATACTATTCCTATCACTATCGAAAAACATCATTCCCTCAATTCTTGTAGTGGTACTGTCATTCTGCCCCATACCATAGTCCAACAGAATTTCCAGACATGTGGCAATGACATTCTCGAACAGCTGGAACGCCAAGATCTCTCAATTCTCAAGGTAGACACTTATGTTCTTCCTGCCCACGGGCAGAGACGATACCCTTGCAATGTGGCTCATTTAACTTTCAACAGCTGTGAACTCCCATCCTCTGTTTATGTAGCAGGACATCGGTTACAAGTTCGAAAGGTGATCCCTACACCACAACAGTGTAGAAATTGCTGGTGATTTAGCCACCCACCGAAATATTGCAGATCTAGAGCCGAATGTCCAGTCTGTGGTGCCGATGACCATTCTAATACATCTTGCAGTCGACCTCCCTCTTGCCTTGATTGTCATGAGGCTCACCCTTCGTACTCTCACCGTTGCCAGGTCTACTTAAATGAGCGGGAAATTCGTTGCCTCAAAGAGGCAGAAGGTCTCCCTTATGCTATGGCAGTTTCTCATCTCCACCTCCAAGGGAGACTTCCCTGTGTTTCTTATTCTCGTGTTTCAAAACGTCCCCCCACTTCTGGGGTCCCATCTTCTGCAGCCTCCTCTGCAGTTGCTCCTCCCATAGTCACTCCTGTATCTAATTCTTTTGCTGTCCTGGGCTCAGACGTCCCTACTTCAACACCTCAGTCTGTTCTCACTTCTTTGTGTTCTCCCTCACAAACCCCAGTATCGACAAAACCTGGTACAACACCTCCTCCCAGTCGTCCCTCTACTTCTCAGAGGTCCAAAAAATCTCCTTTAACCCCTCCTTCCCTTCTTCCACCTCCTCATTTTACCTTCCCGGTCTCTGTACCTGGGTCTTCCCCTCTCACTGGCTCTGTTACAAGTGTAGAGATTCACCCTCCTCCTCGTACTGTGCCTTCCTCCCTTGTCCCCTCCCAAGTTTCTTCCTCTTCTGCCACCTCTCAGGTTTCTGCCTCTTCTGTCCCCTCCCACACTTCTCTGGTTTCCTCCACCCTTTCGCCCCCCCCTACCTTGGTACAGTCTATTACAGTTCCAATCTTTACTCAAACTCCTCGTCCTTCCATCTCCAACAATGACTCCCATATGACGTCTCTGAACTCCGAAACGCTTGAAGCAATCTCTGAATATATTGCAGAGACCAAACCATCAATGGACACTGATCCACCCTCTGTTTCTTCTCTTTCCTCTTCTCCATCTGCACAACTCCTTTCTTCACTGCGCACTGTTCCTTCGCTGCTTGAACATTTTCCGCTGCTACCGCGTGGACTTTTCTAACCCCTATAGTCCATAGGTACCCTTACCTGCAGATTTCCAGTATCTTTATCGTTGCCAATCATGGCCTATTTACAGTGGAATATACATGGCCTCAGGGGTAATCGGGGTGAGCTTCAGATGTTGCTCTCCAAGTTTTCCCCTGTTGGTGTTTGCTTATAGGAACCAAAATTACACTCTGCTGTTATCTATCCCATCTCAGGCTATAATTTATTGTATTCTTCGGATCCTTTTCCTGATGGGACCTTTAATGAAAGTGCCCTTCTTCTATGCTCTGATATTCCATACCATCAGCTATTTGTTCATACTTTGCTGCATTACATAGCAGCCCGTATCCACTTGCATAGGTCGTATACACTCTGTTCTTTGTATCTCTCTCCTTCTCGGGCATTATCTATCCCGGATATTGCCTTTCTTGTTTCGCCATTACCGCCACCACTTCTGTTACTTGGCGATTTTAATACCCATCATTTCCTCTGTGGGGGGTCTCACTGTGATTCCTGTGGCATTCAGTTAGAGGCTTTTCTTGCTTCCCACCCCCTCCATGTTTTAAATACAGGTACTCACACCCATTTTGATCCTCGTACTCATACTCTCTCTTGCATCGATCTCTCAGTCTGCTCTTCCTCCGCCGCATTAGACTTCACTTGGTCTGTTCTTCCGGACTTACATGACAGCGATCATTTTCCAATCATTCTTACTTCCCCTTCATATTTACCACCTCTTTATAACCCACGCTGGCAATTTGATCAGGCAAATTGGGACCTTTACTCACAACTGTTTTTAGTGAGGTTCCTTCTTTGTCCTCCATTGATGAGCTTTTGCACCTCTTCTCATCCTCATTTTTAACCACAGCTTCTCATTCTATACCCCAAACCTCGGGCAGGCATTCTCAGAAAAGCATGCCTTGGTGGTCTCCTGCTTGTGCTCGTGCAGTACGTTTGAAACGCACTGCGTGGGGCAGGTACCGGTACAATAGAGCCACGGAGAGACTTCTTGATTTTAAGCAGAAGCCTGCGATCGCTCGCCATGTCATCCGTGACACTAAACGCACTTTCTGGCGAGATTATGTCTCCACCATCACCTCTGCTTCCTCTATGAGCAGGGCCGGATTACCGCATAGGCAAACTAGGCATTTGCCTAGGGCCCCGCGCATTTAGGGGCCCTATGGTCCAAGGGGTTCAGGGGCTCATCCAAGACTGCACACATGGTGCAAGTGCAAAGGGGTCCCTACCTAAAAAGTTCAAGTGTTTGGAGAGTAAAATTTATTTTTAAAAATTAATCAAAACAAAAATAAATAATGAAATAAAATAAAATAAAAATAAATAAACCTAACCATAGATGGCAACACTCAATACGCCTTTGTTTACATCAGAACAGCTGTGTTTTCCCACTAATGGGTGAGTATGGGAGATTCCTCTTCAATTTTCTGTAGTAATTACACGTTATCTAGACTTGTACTGTGACAAATTAACTGAAGTGTTGTTGATAGACATTGATGTGTATGGATAAATGTTTGTTTTCGCCTCTAAATGTTAAGGGAGGTACCTAATAGGGTTACTTGACCAGTAAAGACGCATGGACCAGTAAAGACACATTTTTGGTAAAAATACTATAAAGAAAAACCTAAAAACGCAAAGTGACTTCCGTTTGTAGGTTTTAAAAGCACTTTGTCCTGTCTTTAAGTCTTTATCATTTCAATAACAGATCTCAATTGATTGATGTTCTACATCACTTCCGTCGCAAATGCTTAGTTTTCAAGTTGCGACGGAAGTGATGTAAAACATCAATTAATCTACTACATATTTCCCCAGAAACACATAAGCCACATCAGAAAATCGTTGGTTGGGTGAAACTGAAAATTGTCCCTGCATTCTTTAATTCTCATGTCCTTATCTATGGTGGTAGGCCATATATCATGCAAAACATAATGATTAGTTATGAAAATGGTAATATAAATACCATTGTGCATTGTTCTTGGACTCAGTATGATTTCTGTTTAAGTAAATTGGAGATCAAGGAGGATGAATTAGTAAAATATTCGTAGCCCAAATCACTAACCTAATCTATGGTAAAAGTTCTGTATATGACTCCTTTCTGGTAACGTTTTGAATTTTTAGATGCGCAGCCAGAGGAAAGGGGGCTACAAGGGCCATATCCCCCCAATTGACAGAAAAAAAAAATTAATAATAATTAAAAAATTAATAATAATTGATAATGAAAAATTTGTATTTGCATGATTACAGACAGTGATACATCCTCATTATGGCATCTCGTGAACGTGATGTTGGACGTTCTTATGCGAGTGGGTCACAGAAAAGAAAGAAGAAAATTCAAGAAGAAGAACAGAAAAAGAAAGATGTGGGAAGCTGCAGAAAGATCACAGACATGCTCACGAAAACAGTTTCTGATGTTACCAGTACAGTTGAATCTGCAGATACGTCAGATCATACAGGAAGCCCTCCCTCCATTATTTCTCAGCCAGCATCTACTTCTTTTGTGTCTCCTCTCAATGTCTCAACGGACATTTCATCCACAGGATTTGTCTTAAAAGATCCTGCCTCATGGCCAAATGTAATCCCAGATTCTCTACGTAATGCTTTCATTGCAGAAAACTTCAGTCAAACTCTGAACATTGACTTTAGGAAATCAACAAGGATTTATGATGATGGAAGTCGTCGTTGTTTAAAGTCATCTATGTTTTATAGGAAGCTTGCAAATTCAGAAACTGTGAAAAGATCATGGATGGTATACTCTGAAAGCTCAGGAAAAGTGTACTGTTCAGCATGCAAGCTATTTTCTACCAAAGAAAATATCTTCACACAGGGGTTCAATGAAAAATTCCAAGCGTTTCGAGGAACATGAAAACAGCACCACTCACAGGAGCTGCATTTTAGCCAGTGTATTTCGTGCACAGAAAAAAGGCTTTTTGGGATTCTCATTTGGAAAATCAAACTGAAAAAGAGCGCACTTATCGGAGAAAAGTTCTAGAAAGAGTTGTTGCTGTTGTAAAATTCTTAGCTCTAAGAGGACTTGCTTTCCGTGGAGAAAATGAGGTTTTTGGTTCGGAAAACAATGGCAATTTCCTAGGGATCATAGAACTGTTAGCACAATTCGATCCATTCTTAGCAAATCATGTGTCACGCCTTGGGAATGCTGGAAGAGGCACTGTATCTTACATGTCATCTACTATATGCAATGAATTTATTGAACTGATGACTAAAGAAGGTCCTCAATAACATCATAGCAGCTGTGAAAACTGCAAAATACTTTGCAATAAGTGTAGATTCAACACCAGATATTTCACATACAGATCAATTGACATTCATTGTTCGCTTCGTCGACTCCAGTGGTAAGCCTGTAGAGAGCTTTATAAAATTCACTCCTCTTTCAGGCCATGATGGAGAAACAATGATGAATGTAGTACTGGATACTCTGCTTGAACATGATCTCTCTATTATGGATTGCCGTGGCCAGAGCTACGACAATGCAAGTAACATGTAGGGTAAATATAATGGATTGCAAGCCCGTATCAAGCAAATCAACCCACTTGCTGAATATGTGCCCTGCTCAGCACATTCTCTTAATTTTGTTGGGTCATGTGCTGCGGAGTGTTGTGTCGCTGCAATTTCATTTTTTGGACTTTCACAAGCACTCTAATTTTTTCTCTGCTTCAACGCATCGGTGGAGTATACTCAAGTCAACCATTCATGGAGATGTCATCAAATCATTGTCAACAACAAGGCGGTCAGCGCAGCATTATGCAACACATGCTTTGAAAGACAGCTTTGCTGAAATACGTTCTGCTTTGATCCAAATAGCAGAGGATGAAGACCAGACAGCAACTACAAGAAGCGAAGCAGCCAGCTTAGCATCAAAATTGGAAGATTTTGAATTGGCCTTACTCTGTGTGCTTTGGGACTGTATACTGGAACGGTTAAATGCCACGAACAAGGCACTTCAGAAAACTGAAATTGAAATGGCTACTTGTGCTAACCTCTATGCAGGCTTAGTGGAATTTGTAAGCTCACTTCGCAATGATGAAGCTTTTGAAATGTTTGAAGAGAAAGTTAAACTGCTGGTGAAAGACTACAGTTACCGGGCTGATCATCAGCGGTCAAGGAAGAGGAAACGCAATTTTGAAGAGCCAGACAATGAAACTGTGTTGCTACCAAGGCAGAAATGTAAGACAGCTACATACTTCGTCATTCTGGATTCACTGATTACAGAATTGGTGAAAAGAAAAGAAATCTACCAGAATCTCAATGACAAGTTTGGATGGTTTTCTGTTCAAAATAATACTATGCCAGATGCAGAATTGAGAGAATCTGCATTAAAGTTGCAACAACACCTTTCAGCAGATGTTCAGGACACATTTGTTGAAGAAATAGTTCATTTTTCTGGGTATATGAATCAGATTAAAGCTCCACCTGAAAAATGTGCGCCCTCAGCTGCTTTGAAACATTTAAGAAATGCAGGTATCTCAGAAACCTTCCCTAATGTTGACATAGTGTATCGCCTTTACCTAACACTTCCAGCTACTAACTGTGAAGGAGAACGTTCATTTTCTGTTTTGAAAAGAGTGAAAAACCAGCTCCGTTCAACAATGAGTCAAGACAAATTGTGTAACCTAGCCTTGTTGACCATTGAGTCTGATCTAACAAGAAATATTGATTTTCAGAATATAATTGATGATTTTGCCAATATGAAATCCAGAAAAAAAGTTTAAGAAGTGCCTGTGAATATAAACAATTCTTTACTTTCTTGAGTTTATATGATTTGATAGTCTTATGCATGATGCAATGATAACAATAATGGTCAGTGATTTATAAAGGGAATAACAGTGCTGTAGTGGTTATGCTGAATATAATAGGTACATGATGTCACTACTTTAATAGCCTAATCTAGTAATACTATGCTGTCTTGAGTTTATTCTCTTTAAAATGCATGATTTAACAAACCATACCCCCGGCCGGGATTGAACCCGCGGTCATTGACTCTATGACCGCGGGTTCAATCCCGGCCGGGGGTATGGTTTATTTGCAATCGTGTCATTACGATTTCTTGAGTCATGATTTAACAAGATAGTTATAATGGCTGTTGGTAAATGGTTTTGGTTGTCTTGATGTACTTTCCCTATTAAATTTAATCTAAATAGCCAGAATGTATTTAATTAGACCTTAAACAGGCTCACACCGACCCCCCCCACCCCCCACTCCAAAGCTGGAAGGGGTCGCTTCGCTTACCCGTAACTCAAAGGGGCCCCGCCAATCTGAATAGCCTAGGGCCCGGAGACTTCTTAATCCGGCCCTGTCTATGAGTGCAGTCTGGAAAAAAGTATGGAAACTGAGTGGTAAATATTCTCCTGACCCGGCTCCTGTTCTGCGGGTTGCCAATGTTGATATAGCAAACCCTCTAGATGTTGCCAATGAAATTCGCAATCATCTGGTCCGTATTTCTCTGGGGCTCCATCTATGCCCCTCGTTTCTTTCCTCAAAGTCTGCCCGAGAGTTAGCACCCTTGGACTTTTCTTCTCTCAGAGAAGAACAGTATAATGTGCCTTTTACACTTCAGGAGCTGGAGGCAACACTCTCAGCTTGCCGATCATCGACAGCTTGGCCCGACGACATTCATATTCGTATTTACAACATTTACATCAGTCAGCCCTTGCAGTCCTCTTACACCTTTTCAGTCTTATTTGGTCACAAGGAGTTCTTCCACAGCTGTGGAAATCTGCCATTGTTCTCCCTTTCCGCAAACCGGGTACTACAGGACATGAAGCCTCCCACTATCGCCCCATCTCTCTTACCAGTGCAGTTTGCAAAGTGATGGAACGTCTGGTAAATAGGCATTTAATGTGGTATTTGGAGACACACAACAGTCTCTCCACTCGTCAATATAGTTTTCGTAAGGGCCGTTCTACCCCTTACTACGCTTGGATACGTATGTTCGTAATACCTTTGCGAATAACCACTCAGTTATTGCAATATTTTTTGACCTTGAGATGGCATATGACACAACTTGGAGGCATAATAATTTGGCCAAAGCCCACTCCTTAGGCCTCCGAGGCAATCTACTATCTTTCCTTAAGAACTTTTTAACTGACAGACATTTCCGTGTTCGAGTCAATAATATGCTCTCCCCGGACTTTGTCCAAGCTGAAGGTGTTCCTCAGGGATGTGTTCTGAGCACAACACTTTCTCTCCTTGCTATAAATGATTTGGCCTCTGTTCTTCCATCAAATATTTGGTCATCACTCTTTGTTGATGACTTCGCTATTGCTTGTGCAGGCGCTGACTGTCACCTCATTACAGTTTCTCTCCAGCATGCGGTCGACCGTGTTTCCAATTGGGCCACCACGCATGGGTTTAAATTTTCCAGTACCAAAATTCATCAAATTACTTTCACTAGACGCTCTGTCATCTCCGATCATCCTTTGTACCTCTATGGCTCCCGTATCCCAGAACGTGATATACAGTCAGGTTTCTAGGCCTTCTCTTTGACCGTAGGTTATCCTGGAAACCCCACATTACCTCTCTGAAGGCAACTTGTCACAGCTGGCTGAACCTTCTTAAAACCCTTGCTCATCTTTCATGGGGAGCTGATTGTCGAACACTCCTTCGCCTACATTCAGTCCTCATTTTATCGAAACTCGATTATGGTGACCAGATCTATTCAGAGGCCTCTCCTGCTGCTCTCTCTAGACTTAACCCCATCCATCACCAAGGAGTACGTTTATGCCTTGGTGCTTTTCGCTCTTCCCCTGTTGAGAGCCTCTATGCAGAAGCGAATGTTCCATCCTTGTCTGATCGCCGTGATGCCCATTGCCTTCGCTACTGTGTACGCTCTCACGATCTCCGCAATCCTTCCATTCATAGAATGGTCACTGATATTAGTAGACATTCTTTATTTGTTCGCCGCCCCTGTTTGTCCGTCCCTTTTCTCTTCACCTACATTCGCTCTTGTCTTCCCTTCAGTTACCGCCTTTATATGTTCATGTAGCATCTCGCTTTTCCCTTTCCCCTTGGGAAGTTCCAGCTGTTAGGGTCTGTTCTTTCTCACTCCCTTGCTCGAAAGCCCAACTGCCTATGGTGGCTTCCCGCTCTCTTTTTCTTGACCACTTCCACTCTCATTCTCATGCCATCGCAGTGTACACAGATGGCTCTAAGTCTTCTGACGGCATCGGATTCGCAGCAGTGCTTCTGGACAGCGTCGTGCGAGGGCATCTACTATCTTCAGCTAGCATTTTTACTGCTGAATTGTATGCCATTCTTGCAGCACTTATTCGTATCGCATCTATACCTGTGTCATCATTTGTGGTTGTCTCAGACTCCCTTAGTGCTCTACAGGCTATACGGAAATTTGATACACCTCACCCCCTAGTTCTGCGTATCCAACTTTGGCTACGCCGTATCTCTACCAAGCATAAAGACATTGTTTTTTTGTTGGGTCCCTGGTCATGTTGACCTATAGGGCATTGAGCAGGCAGACACTGCTGTGCGGTCAGCAGTACATGACCTACCAATTTCATATAGAGGTGTTCATTTCCAGACTATTTTGCTGTAATAGCTACCCACCTTCACACCCGTTGGCAACAACGTTGGTCAACTCTACTCGGCAACAAACTTCATTCTATTAAACCGAGCATAGGTTACTGACCGTCTTCTTGTCATCAGTGCCGAGGTTGGGAGACTACTCTTTCCCGCCTTCGCATTGGCCACACTCGTCTTACTCATGGGTATCTTATGGAGAGTTACCCTGTTCTTCTCTGCGAGAAGTGTCAAGTTCCGGTATCGATTAGCCACATTCTGTTAGACTGCCCTCTCTATCAATGACCACGCAGAATTTACCTCCAACATCGTCGCCGCTCTACTACCCTCTCTTTACCTTCCCTTCTTGCTGATGGACCCTCCTTTAATCCTGACTCTCTCATTGACTTCTTAACAACGACTGATTTACTCCACAAACTCTGATGATGATACCTTTCGCACTCCCCTCAGCCCTTTCTACCTCAATCTCGTGCTGCCCTCTACCCTTTCACCATCCACTGCCCCGCTGTTCTCCGTAACCTGCTACTCATCCATCTCCCTTTTGCCACCTGATACCCTCGTTTCCTTCCTGCCCTGCACCGCTGTATAGCCCTTGTGGTTTTGCGCTTCTTTTTGATTATAATAATAATAATGTACATTCACAAAATAAAATTTCATATATACTTTGCTGTAACTTGCGTATGTTATTTTTTCTGATCGGCCTCAAACTTAGAAAAAAAAAGTTGGGAATGTTATCGCGTTGTTGCGTTGCGCTCTGCGCTGTATAACCCTTGTGGTTTACCGCTTCTTTCTGATTATAATAATAATAATGTTGCGCTGCGCTGATGCTAAATTTCAAATTTCTCTTAAAAATTGTGTTTTTTTTTCTGTGAGATAGCTTAATTAAGAATGCCACTTCTGAAAGGCTTCAAACTTACAGTCCTGATGAATCTAATTCAAAAGGTCATGCTAATTTACATATGCAACAATTAGGTGTCTTTATTCCGAAACGTTTCGCCTACACAGTAGGTTTCTTCAGTCGAATACAAAGGAGGCAGCAGAAGCAGTGGAGATGTAAAGGCGATGTAATCAGTCCATCACCATCTAAGACTATGGAGTAAACCTTTTGTCTGGGCTGAGGGACTGACCACCTCAAGGATGATGAAGTGATTACACAGACTTCACATCTTTACTGTTTCTGCTGCCTCTACATTCAACTGAAGAAGCCTACTGCGTAGGCGAAACGTTTCGTATTCCGAAACGTCTTGCCTGGTGTCTTACCAACTTTTCGCTATTGTACACCATTATCATATTCAGAGTTCATTACAGTTTTATTCTGTGAAGACTGATGTGTTGTTATTATAGAAAGACTCATAATAATATTGGACTGTGTAGGTCCCATTTTACCTATTTTAAAGAAGTGTGAAATAGGTTTCCCTGCAGAAACTTGAGAATGTTTCTTTAAATTGGTTTCAAACTTTCAGTGTTGCGGTATCTTACCTAATAGGAAGTTGTGATTTTTACTGATTGTTGCAGGTGATAATTTATTAATTTTATTAAGTAAATTGTTGTGAAGAATAAAAAGGCACAATACAGTGACTGGAACACAAATAACTCGCAAATGGAATTGTATGACGACGTTTCGGTCCGACTTGGACCGAAACTAGTTAATGGTCGAAGTTGGACAGGAACGTAGTCATAAGTTTCATTCTCCTATGAACGAGTTATTTATGTATTCTTGTGGCAATTAACTGAACTGCATTCTTAACCATTTGATTTGGAAATACAAAATACAGACATTGACCCTCAACTGCAAGAAGAACTCATTGATATGACTATGAATCTCGAAGCATAATCGTTGTTCAGACTTAAAAGCTTAAGTGAATATTGGAACAATATAATACTGGAACAATATAATATTGGAACAATATAAATACCCCTGGCTTTGTGAAGTGGCTAAGCCATTTTTACTTGCTTCGCCAAGTTCACAAATGGTTGAAGCTGGTTTTAGCCATGAAAATGCAATTCTGAGCAGAGGAACAGACTGAACCTGGAAGAGCTTGGTGACTTACTACTAAAACTCGCTAATCACTTAACAAATATCAGTGTTCTTGCTGACGCTCATCAGTTGCATCATTCCAATTAATGATATCAGCAGATATCATTAATGATATCAGCAGATATCATTAATGGGAATTGTTGATGAATTAGACACCTGTACAACATGACTCACGAAATCGTAATGACACGATTGCAAATAAACCATACCAACGGGTGGGGTTTGAACCCGCGATCAGAGAGTATCAAAACTCGAGACGGTCTGGAGTTTTGAGACTCTCTGATCGCTGGTTCAAACCCCACCCGTGGTATGGTTTGTTTACCTGTACAACATCTAGGTATCTTTATTGATAAAAAGGAATTCTTCACTTGCCCAGCCTATAGGCATGACCTACTTCCAAATGTGGATTTGTCTACTGTGATATCACCTACGACTGCTTCACCTCACCTGTCTACAGTATATAAGTCACTTCTTCGCGCATAGGCTGTATTTGTTGGAGGTCCTAGGTGATACCCCATCTCAACAGTGGTACCGAGCAGCGACTCAGGGAGAACCCCCTCCATATGATAGAAGCTGGTCCAGAGCGCAGTGTACCGCCATCCATCGACTTCGTTTGGGCTTTCCCACAGCCAAGATGATAGTAGACAAGACTGAGGGGGAGATGTGCCAGCACGTTATACAGCGCCCCCTAACACACTATCTCCTGGAGTTCCAAGCTACTCAGACACTCCGCAGGCAACTAGCACTGATGTCCCCTACCGAAGAAGACCAAGAGAGGACTGCGGCTACGCTAGAATACCATGGAGTCAACGAAATAGACAAGCTGTGGCCCGTGATAACGACATATCCTCCTCCTCGCTAGTGTCCACAGTTAGGAGTACATACGGTGTTGTTGAATATGAGATGCACCAGATGAACAACCAGAACAGTGCTGGAGCAGTATACGTTGCAACACTGCAGAATCCTTTCTCCTTCGGGAGCCAGAGACCGGTCATCGCAAGATTAAGACCCGTGCCAGGACTCCGATCTTGGCGAACATTATACATACATAGGCTGTATTCTTTTCAAGATTGATGATTGAGTACATCGAATCCAGGCTGAGGGACTGATTACCTCAAACTCCTTCTGATCTTCACCAGTCTTCTTTGTATAGGACTGACGAAGCCATGTGTGGAGAAACGTTTCTTCAGTAAAGATTCCCAAGTGTTGAACATTTATTATTATTATTAAAGATTAGCCGGTATTCTCCCGGCTCGGGCCTTTTCCAAGTGGTGGCCCGGCCTTGGCTCCCTCTTTAGGGAGTGTCTGAGACCTAAGTCTCCCATGGGAGACTTAGGGACCAACTGTCCCCAGGCCTAGCCACAAGCTAAGCCTCTCTTGTCTGCCATCCCCGCCCCAAGGGGGCAAATGGGAATGACAGTCTTATGAGCTAAAGGCTCGAGCTCAGGCACCTACCCTACCCTAGGAGGGTTAGGCATGGTGTCGATCTGTTGAACATGTCTAACAGATCACGTTAAATAATATATTTCTCATAATTTAAATATTACCTACTTTTTATAAAACCATATTATTATTATTTTATTATTATTATTATTATTATTATTATTATTATTATTATTATTATTATTATTATTATTATTATTATTATTATTATTATTATTATTATTATTATTCATAGTAATATTAGAGCACTATTTATTTTTTTTTCATATAATAAATGTTTGGGAATCGATGAACAATCTGAAACTTCATGAAGGGGAAGTTGAACAATCTGAAACTTCATGAAGGGGACGTTGAATAATCTGAAACTTCATGAAGGTGACGTTGAACAATCTGAAACTTCATGAAGGTGACGTTGAACAATCTGAAACTTCATGAAGGGGAAGTTGAACAATCTGAAACTTCATGAAGGGGACGTTAAATAATCTGAAACTTCATGAAGGTGACGTTGAACAATCTGAAACTTCATGAAGGTGACGTTGAACAATCTGAAACTTCATGAAGGTGACGTTGAACAATCTCAAACTTCATGAAGGGGACGCTGAACAATCTGAAACTTCATGAAGGGGACGTTGAACAATCTGAAACTTCATGAAGGGGACGTTGAATAATCTGAAACTTCATGAAGGTGACGTTGAACAATCTCAAACTTCATGAAGGTGACGTTGAACAATCTGAAACTTCATAAATGTGACGTTGAACAATCTGAAACTTCATGAAGGTGACGTTGAACAATCTGAAACTTCATAAATGTGACGTTGAACAATCTGAAACTTCATAAAAGTGACGTTGAACAAACTGAAACTTCATGAAGGTGACGTTGAACAATCTGAAACTTCATGAAGGTGACGTTGAACAATCTGAAACTTCATAAAGGTGACGTTGAACAATCTGAAACTTCATAAATGTGACGTTGAACAATCTGAAACTTCATAAATGTGACGTTGAACAATCTGAAACTTCATGAAGGTGACGTTGAACAATCTGAAACTTCATGAAGGTGACGTTGAACAATCTGAAACTTCATGAAGGTGACGTTGAACAATCTGAAACTTCATAAATGTGACGTTGAACAATCTGAAACTTCATAAAAGTGACGTTGAACAAACTGAAACTTCATGAAGGTGACGTTGAACAATCTGAAACTTCATGAAGGTGACGTTGAACAATCTGAAACTTCATAAAGGTGACGTTGAACAATCTGAAACTTCATAAATGTGACGTTGAACAATCTGAAACTTCATAAATGTGACGTTGAACAATCTGAAACTTCATGAAGGTGACGTTGAACAATCTGAAACTTCATGAAGGTGACGTTGAACAATCTGAAACTTCATAAATGTGACTTTGAACAATCTGAAACTTCATAAATGTGACTTTGAACAATCTGAAACTTCATGAAGGTGGCGTTGAACAATCTGAAACTTCATAAATGTGACGTTGAACAATCTGAAACTTCATGAAGGTGACGTTGAACAATCTGAAACTTCATGAAGGTGACGTTGAACAATCTGAAACTTCATAAATGTGACGCTGAACAATCTGAAACTTCATGAAGGTGGCGTTGAACAATCTAAAACTTCTTAAATGTGACGTTGAACAATCTGAAACTTCATAAAGGTGACGTTGAACAATCTGAAACTTCATAAATATGACTTTGAACAATCTGAAACTTCATGAAGTTGACGTTGAACAATCTGAAATTTTACGAAGGTGACGTTGAACAATCTGAAACTTTATGAAGATGACGTTGAACAATCTGAAACTTCATAAAGGTGACGTTGAACAATTTGAAACTTCATGAAGATGACGTTGAACAATCTGAAACTTTATGAAGGTGACGTTGAACAATCTGAAACTTTATGAAGATGACGTTGAACAATCTGAAACTTCATCAAGGTGACGTTGAACAATCTGAAACTTCATGAAGGTGACGTTGAACAATCTGAAACTTTGTGAAGATGACGTTGAACAATCTGAAACTTCATAAAGATAACGTTGAACTGACAAGTTTAGGAACCACTGAATTCTACAACTGTAGCTCTGGAGGTTGAACTACAGTTCCGCTGTTTCTGGAGTGTTGAGATACAGTTCCTGGGGCTAATATTAGGAACCACTGAATTCTACAACTGTAGCTCTGGAGGTTGAACTACAGTTCCGCTGTTTCTGGAGTGTTGAGATACAGTTCCTGGGGCTCTTAAGACTTTGGTCACCTCATTCTTTCACCTCTGGACATATCTCTCCAGCCCCTGTAAATACCTGTGTTTTAATCCTCTCTTTTTGTTTTAAATAAATCCCTGGGGGTCGAAACGTCTTCACAACTAAACGCCATAACCCGCATTGTATTAACAAAACGTAGTACATTGTACGATAAGTACTGTAATGGATAACTTAATAAGTAGAAAGAGCACAATGTTTTCATCTTAATTTCAAATATGACTTGAATTACCGATTGATCAATATCTCCAAGGTAGAATGTGATTAGCTTCTAAAAGCTATTTAAGATCTGCGACTTTTTCGTGCGAGCGTCGGGCTGTGTGATGCTAGTACCAACTGTGACTCATAAGTCATCAGGAAGGGAAATCTAATCTGAGCACTTTCTTAATCGACTTTGTTCTACTGTTTTTTTTACTGCCTTTACGAGACTCCTCATGAAAAGTTAAACTGGTGAGAGACTAGGGAATGATTATTGTCCACAATCTACTTCGCTAAATGACTGACAAGGATTTACGGCTTCGTGAAATATAATGCAGAATAAAATCAGTCATGAAGACACGGAATTTGTTCTGTTTAGTGATTCACTTATATGGAATCAAAATTTCCTAACTTCCTTGTGGTTCAACTGAGGGTTCAGGTTCCATCTAAGCTCTCATAAACGTTTCTCTCATGTCAAACACTTAGTCTCCACCACGATCTATCCCGTAGGTGACACTGGAGGGCTTCTGAAGAAGGTTGAGCATTGCCACCACCTGCAGGTCTCGGATACACTTCGTCGTAGACCCTGCAGACATATACTTCCCTTATGGCACCACTCTAAGTAGGTACGCCCACACCAACGCCTGCACTCTCACTCACACCCACAGCAACACCAACGCTTTCATCCACACCCACACACACGCTCACACAGACATCTTGACACCATCAAAATTGTGAGTGTGAAGGTAATGTGTCTAGCGCCCCATGGGTAAGCATTACTTAGCCGATCACAGCAAGATACAACTATCTTCACAAAATCAAAATTATGGATGAATACCTTCCAAGTCGGTGATAAAAGTGACTGCAGATTCAGCAGAGATGATAAACCAGCGACACTCTCTGGAAGAAGCAGCAGCAACAGCACCAGCAGCAGGAACAGCAACAGCAGCAGAAGGAGTAACCGCAGCAGCAGAAGTTATAACAGCAACAGTAGCAGCAGCAGTAGCAGCAGCAGTAGCAGCAGAAGAAGCAGCAGCAGTAGCACCAGAAGCAGGAATAACAGAAGGTCCAGGAGGAAAGGCAGCAACAGCACCACCGGGATCAACACCAGCCTTGTACCAAGTCTGCCACTGTAATGATCTCTTAGACCGACTGACTTCATGCGTCTCTATGGTCAACACAACGTCCACTACAACTCACACAACCATGGACACACTCAGAAACTCAGAAATATAAATATATATTCAACACGTCGGCCGTTTCCTACCAAAGCAAGGTGGCCCAAAAAGAAAGAAAAAGCTTCCATTATCATTGAACACTTTCACCATCACTCATACATACTCAATGTCTTTGTAGCGGCGCTCAGATACGACAGTTTAGAAGTCCCTCCAAACAGCCAATATCCCAAACCCCTCCTATAAAGTGTAGATATTGTACTTCCCATTTCCAGGACTCAAGTCCGGCTAACCGGTTTCCCTGAATCCCATCACAAAATATTACCCAGCTCACACTCCAACAGCTCGTACATGTATACTTATGTATATATGTACATTATTGAAGAATTTCATTAATGCTGGTAATTTCAAAGTTATTTTACCGTTATAGAAATATGACATCCTTAATGGTGGACTCTATCACTTAGTTTACCAACTTCAGTTTTACATGATGAATAATTAATTTGCGACAGACCAGTGAAAACTTCCGTCGATGCAGTGACAACTTTCACTAACAAGGCTGACAAAGGAACATTTATATATATTTTTAAATGAACCCGACATCCATGTATTGCAGCTTGAAAGAAAAGTGCTGAATAAATTTGAAGATGTGTGTGAAGTGTCTCTAAACTTATGGGTTAAGTTTTTATCCAATGTATTTCAACAGTGTGGGAAGTAACTAAAGCGAAATCACTATATCGCTTTACATACCTTGTTTAAGAGGCACCTAGGTTCTCCGTCTTCTAATAACATGTTCATTTTCCCACTATACTCTACCTTGTCTATAGTTAATATTGTATTTGCTTTGTCTGTTTCTGAGTTTCGCTCAGACATCTGCAACACAATTGTCCTCAAAGATTTTCTAAACTATACACTGACCTGGCCCAGGCCAGGGCGGTCCAACTCATAACCCACGCATCTGTAAGTATACTAGCCCAGGCCAGGGCAGTCCAACTCAAAACTCACCCATCTGTAAGTATACTTGCCCAGGCCAGGGCGGTCCAACTCAAAACCCACCCATTTCATAATTGGTCCAACTTTTAATAGTTTCCACATTTCTACATTTGTTGTTATAAAGGACTGGTGATCTAACATAATATTTACCGAGACCTGAGACGAATTTTTATTGGTCATTTATTTATCTTTACCCATCGCTAAACTAGAGAGAAAATGTATTCAATAAAATCTTAATATTATGGTTCATAGTATTGAAATTAGGAACATTGTTAATCACCAGTGATTCGCCAGTCCTACTCTGCTGTGGTGTTTCAACACCATTGTAATTAACTTCAGATTCTCCATAATTATGTGTCGAAATTCAGTATAATTATTGTCCTCGGAGAATAAAGAGAACATATGCCAGTAATGTCGACGTTTAAAATTATTTTCTCCTCAGTGTGATACTTGTCACAAATCAGCGCATGGGATCCTGTAAATACCAAAATCTTTTCTTAGAAATGTCTTCATAATATTCAAACCAGTGAAGGCGATGTTGACATTATGAGAGAGAACTTTAGCTGCAGATTTAAGTTCTCTCACGTAAAGAACAACAATTAAATTGTGTTATGAAGCTGAGAAATAAAAATGAAAATCATGTCATATTAGTTAAATAGCATATTAATTTCTTAACAGTAATCCCTTTTTGGAAGCATTATAGCCACACCAACAAGATATATGTAAGAAACTTGCAAACACTGATCAAGATCAATACATATCCTCAACAGAGTTTACCGGGTAGATTTGTATTGGGTAAAGGTCGTTTTAATAAGGACCCGCCTTGTATGGGCCAGTAGGCCTTCTGCAGTGTTCCTCCATTCTTATGTTCTTATGCTTAATATTTCCGTCATTTAAGAGATATTAGTTTATATGTGTCATGTCACAACTAACTAAATTTAATTAAGCCTTTCAACACAGTCTCCTCAGATGACGCTCCTAAACAGGAGTTTCCAAGAGTACAAATGTATACCTTACGGCCAAAAATACATATGTATGCGGCCACATGAATATTTTGTTGATAATGATGTATATCCTGTTAGTGATTAAATGATAAGGTTTTTTTTTTACATTACGGCAATTAAAATTTAAGTTTAATTCTGATTCACGAATTCGTAATAACAGGATTGTAAACAAACCACGGAACGGGTGGGGTTTGAACCCATTACAAGTGAGTCCTAAAGCTCACAGGTCGGTGCGTTTTGGATGAATCTTAGAGCCAGCTGGTCAAGTGATTAACGCACTGGCCATGGGTTCAAACCCTGCCGTTCCGTGAAAACCTTAATTCACTTATTTAGTACACAAGTGGACAGTTACAAACATAATGATGGTCACTGATTAGTTTTAGTCAAGACATTCAGATTACTGCTATTACATGGGCAGAACTATTCTCCTAGTAGCCAGGTGAACTAAGTAAATAAATGAAAAATCGTGTCATTCCAAAGCGTGTCATTCCAAAGTCAGATGGGCCGCCTCTGCTCTGCTGCATCTATTTCCATAGATAAACATCTATCGTGAATCTCACAAACAACAGTCTATTGGTTTTCCAAATAAAACAGCACTACTTAAGTAAGGTTTGTCAGGACACAAGTGTTTCCTGACAAACCAGGTCATATGATGATCTTCAGCTGGAGCTTTCGATCATCTGACCGAGGACTTCCGCTGGCTTACCGGTCTATCCCTTAATAATAATGGTCACAGATAACCATTAGATAATTTAAAACTACTGAGAAAACTCTACGGTGGTAGCTGACCTAGATTCAACAAGGAAGAAATCGCTAAGCTAAGATACTAACCTTTTCACGATTATAAATCCCTGATGGATTACCCAAAATGTCTCCAAACCACCTTCACCAGACTGTGGAAATCATCATTATTATCATCATTATTATCATCATTATCATCATCATTATTATCATCAGTGCTATTAGTTATCAGTAAGACTTCATAACATGTTAACAACATCGTTTTACTTTACAAATGGATAGATAACAGTTGATAGTTTATTATAATATAAAAATATTTTTTTTATATATTTTTTAGAGATCGAGTCCCATACCCCCATTATTTGGTTCCCATACCCCCATTATTTGGTTCCCATACCCCCATTATTTGGTTCCAATACCCCCATTATTTGGTTCCCATACCCCCATTATTTGGGTTTCCCCTAAACCCCCTTTTTTGGGTTCCCTTTCCCCCATTAAATTTTGGGCCCATCCCCCCCCTTATTTGGGTTTCCCCTACCCCCCTTATTCCCAAAACCCCCATTATTTGGTTTTCCCCTGCCCCATTATTTTGGGCCCTACCCCCCTTATTTGGTTCCCACACCCCCCTTTAATTTTGGGTTCCCCTTTTTCCCCCCTTATTTTGGGTTTCCCCTTTCCCCCCCCCCCCCCCTTATTTTGGGTTTCCCAAAACCCCCATTAAAAAGGTTCCCACACCCCCATTATTTGATTTTCCCCTACCCCATTATTTGGTTCCCGATACCCCCAAATTTTTTTTGGTTCCCATCCCCCTTAATTTTCCCCTAAACCCCCCTTATTTGGTTTTCCCTACCCCCCTTATTTGGGTTTTCCCCCGCCCCCCCTTATTTGGGTTTCCCCTACCCCAATTATTGGTTCCCATACCCCCATTATTTGGTTTTCCCCCACCTCCATTATTTTGGGTTTCCCCTACCCCCATTAAATTTTGGGTTTCCCCTTCCCCCCTTATTTTGTTCCCATTAAACCCCCTTATTTGGTTCCCCTTAAACCCCCTTTTATCGTTTTTTCCCCAAACCCCCCTAATTTTTTTTCCCTTTCCCCCATTATAGGTTTTCCCCACCCCCATTATTTGGTTTTCCCTACCCCCATTATTTGGTTTCCCTACCCCCAATTTTTTTTTGGGTTTCCCCTTCCCCCATTTTTTGGGCCCTTTCCCCCATTTTTTGGTTCCCCCTTTCCCCCATTATTTTGGGTTCCCCTACCCCATTATTTGGTTTCCCCTACCCCCATTATTTTTTTTCCATAAACCCCCTTATTTGGTTCCCAACCCCCCTTATTTGGTTTCCCACACCCCCCTTTTTTTTTGGTTTTCCCCTAAACCCCCCTTATTTGGTTCCCATTTCCCCCATTATTTGGTTCCCATACCCCAAAATTTTTGGTTTCCCCTATCCCCATTATTTTGTTCCCATACCCCCATTATTTGGTTTCCCCACACCCCATTATTGGTTCCCCTAACCCCATTATTTTGGGTTCCCCTACCCCCATTATTTGGTTCCCATACCCCCCTTATTTTGGGTTTCCCATTTCCCCCATTATTTGGTTCCCATACCCCATTATTTGGTTTCCCCTACCCCAAATTTTTTGGTTTCCAAAACCCCCCTTTTTTGGTTTCCCATATCCCCATTAAATTTTTTTCCCAACCCCCATTATTTGGTTCCCACACCCCATTATTTTTGGGTTCCCTTTTCCCCATTATTTTTTTTTCCCCTACCCCCATTATTTGGTTCCCATACCCCCTTTTTTTGTTCCCATACCTCCATTATTTTTCTTCCCACAACCCCCCTTTTTTGGTTCCCATACCCCAATTATTTGGGGTTTCCCCCACCCCCATTATTTGGTTCCCATACCCCCCCTATTTGGTTCCCTACCCCCCTTATGTGGTTTCCCCCAAAACCCCCCTTTTTTTGGGGGTTCCCCTTTCCCCCATTATTTTGGGTTTCCCAAAACCCCTTATTTTTGGGTTTCCCCAAAAAACCCTTATTTGGTTTCCCCTCCCCCCATTTTTTGGTTTTTCCCTCCCCCCTTATTTGGTTCCCATGTTTCCCCATTATTTTTTGTTCCCTACCCCCATTATTTGGTTTCCCCTACCCCCTTTTTTTGGTTCCCATAACCCTTTTTTTGGTTCCCCTACCCCCAATTTTTTGGCTCCCATTTTCCCCCAAATTTTTGGTTCCCATAACCCCCCTTATTTGGTTCCCCCCCCCCCATTTTTTTGGGTTTTCCCCTACCCCCATTTTTTTTGGGTTTCCCTTTCCCCCCTTAATTTGGGGTTCCCCCAAACCCCCCTTATTTGGTTCCCATTTTCCCCCTTATTTGGTTCCCCTACCCCCATTTTTTGGTTTCCCCCCCCCCAAAAATTTGATTCCCCCTACCCCCCCTTTTTGGTTTTCCCCCACCCCCATTTTTTTGGTTCCCATACCCCCCCCTTATTTTGGGTTCCCCTTTCCCCCAATAATTTTGGGTTTCCCCTTTCCCCCCTTATTTTGGGTTTCCCCACCCCCCTTTTTTGGTTCCCATAACCCCCCTTATTTGGGTTTCCCCTACCCCCCTTATTTGGTTCCCATAACCCCCAATTTTTTTTTTTTTTTTTTTTTCGTTTTTCCCAAAACCCCATTTTTTTGGTTTTCCACACCCCCATTATTTGGTTTTCCCCACCCCCCTTATTTTGGGTTTCCTACCCCCATTATTTGGTTTCCCCTACCCCCATTAAATTTTTTTTTTCCCCTCCCCCTTTTTTTGGTTCCCCTACCCCCATTATTTAGTTTCCCATAAACCCCCCTTAAATTTTGGTTTCCCCTTTCCCCCATTTATATGGTTTTTTCCCCACCCAAATAAAATTTTGGGACCCCCCCCCCCCCATTATATGGTTTTTCCCCAAAAACCCCTTATTTGGTTTCCAAAACCCCAATTACTTTTTTTCCCATACCCCCCTTATTTGGTTCCCATTTCCCCATTATTGGGGTTTCCCCTACCCCCATTATTTGGTTTTCCCCTACCCCCATTATTTGATTCCCATACCCCCCTTATTGGTTCCCACACCCCCCAAATTTTTTGGGGTTCCCCTACCCCCATTTTTGGGGTTCCCCTTTCCCATTTTTTTGTTCCCATTCCTCCCTTTTTTTGGGTTTCCCATACCCCCATTATTTTTGGTTTTCCCCAAACCCCCATTAATTTTGGGCCCATTCCCCCACCCATTTGACTCCCTACCCCCCTTTTTTGGTACCCACACCCCCATAATTTGGTACCCATTCCCCCATTTTTGGTTTCCACACCCCCTTAAATTTGGGTTTCCCCTACCCCAAATTTTTTGGTTCCCATAAACCCCCTTTTTTTTGGGGTTTCCCCTACCCCCCCTTATTTGGGTTTTTCCCTACCCCGTTTTTTGGTTCCCATTCCCCCCTTTTTTTTTTTCCCATATCCCCATTATTTCGTTCCCATACCCATTATTTTGTTTTCCCCTACCCCATTATTTGGTTCCCCTTACCTCCATTATTTTGGGTTTCCCCTACCCCCAATTTTTTTGGGTTTCCCCTTAAACCCCCTTTTTTGGGTTCCCATATCCCCATTATTTCGTTCCCTTTCCCCCCTTTTTTTGGTTTTCCCCCCCCCCATTTTTTGGTTCCCATTTCCCCCCCTTTCTTTTTGGGTTTCCCCTTACCCCCATTATTTGGGTTTCCCTTTCCCCCCCTTTTTTGGTTTTCCCACACCCCCATTATTGGGTTCCCCTACCCCCATTTTTTGGTTCCCATACCCAATTAAATTTTGGGTTCCCCACACCCATTATTTTTTTTCCCCAAAACCCCCCTTATTTGGGTTTCCATAACCCCCCTTTTTTGGTTCCCATACCCCATTATTTCCGGGTTTCCCCGGGCCCCCTTTTTGGGGCCCATTTCCCCTTTTTGGGTTTAAAAAAGCCCTTTTGTTCCCTTTAAAAAAATTTGGGGGGGGCCTTCCCGTTTTGGGGGGCCCCTTCCCCCATTTTTGGGTTCCCCTCCCCCCATGGGGGGCCCTTTTACCCCGGGTTTTTGGGGGCCCCCAAACCCCCATTAGGGGGGGTTTTTAAACCCTTTTTGGGGGAAATTTCCCCCAAATTTCGGGCCCCAAATTCAATTTGGGGCCCCCCCCATTTTAATTTTTCCCCAAACCCCCTTTTAATTTGGGCCCAATAACCCATTTTGGGGGGGGGGGTTTTAAACCCCCATTAGGTTTCCCAAACTTTTTTTAAAGGTTTTAAAATTGGGGGGCCCCCCCCCCCTTTTTTCCCTTACCCCAACCCCCCCTATCCCCATTATTTCTTCCCCTACCCCCATTTAAATTTTTTGGGTTTCCCCCACCCCCATTTTTTGGTTCCCATACCCCATTATTTTGGTTTCCCCTTTCCCTCATTATTTTGTTCCCACACCCCCATTTTTTTGGGGGCCCATACCCCCATTTTTTTGGTTCCATACCCCTTATTTGGTTTCCCCTACCCCCAATTTTTTTGGTTCCCACACCCCCAAATTTTTTGGTTTTCCCATACCCCCATTATTTTTGGGTTTCCCCTACCCCCATTATTTGGTTTCCCCTACCCCCATTGTCATGTAGGGGGGTAAAGAAGGGAAAAGGATATAAGGGGATTTTGGGGGTAAGGGATTTTTGTAGGGGGGGAGAGGGAGGGGGAGGTGGTAGGTGAATGTTACGGAGGTAGGTAGGAATACAGGCAGTGGGACCCCACGACACTCGTTTTTTTTCTCTACACTACTCACAAAACATATGCCTTTGTCCATTTTTAAAATCCCTATATAAAAATAAAAAATATAAGAAAAAAAGACAGGGGACAGTAAAAATTACTATTCTATCAAACACAGTTTTTATTAAGCCTTGTACAATAATATTTTTTGGGAACGGGGGTACGCATTTTGGGTTTAAAATAAATGGGATGGTATGTTAAAACCCCGGGAGACAGGCACAATCAACTTGACCCCAAAATGAAAAAAAACTTACAATTTAGCACAAAAGGAAAAAGTTCACTACAGGAACAAAACCACAGGTCCCAAACCTACACAGCAGGGGTTAAAAGCCCCCAACCAAAACCTGCCCCCAAAGCCTCCAACAGTTCCCCCTCCGAAAACTTCAGCAGCCTTTTTCCCCCAGCCCCCGCCCCCCAGCAAACAGCTCCGCTCGAATCTCTGCTCGGAGCTCTCGGACCCCAGCGTAGCTCCGTCGAATTCATGATTTATGCTCTTTCCCTTTGGGGTTCGTAGTGGTCCAAGCACCCCCCCAACCACTGTAAAGACCGGGCGCCTAGGTCTGAGGCTCAAGAAAAAAAGACATCAGACGTGGGGGGTGGCAACAGGGGGTTTGCCGGCAATTGTGACCATATAATTGGTTAAATTAGGTTTCCCCCGAGACCTCACAAGCCCAGTGAACTACATCACACCATTATTTTTTTCCCATATCCCATTATTTTTTGGGTTTCCCCTTCCCCCCTTTTTTTGGTTCCCCTATCCCCATTATTTGGTTCCCATACCCCCATTATTTTTGGTTTTCCCCCCACCCCCATTTTTTGGTTCCCCTACCCCCCTTTTTTGGTTCCAAAAAACCCCCCTTTTTTTGTCCCATACCCCCCTTATTTAGTTTTCCCCCAAAACCCCCTTATTTGTTTCCCAAACCCCATTTTTTGGTTCCCCCACCCCCCCTTTTTTTTGGCCCCCTACCCCCATTATTTTTTTTTCCCCCTACCCCCTTTTTTTGGGTTTCCCAAAACCCCCCTTATTTGGCTCCCCTACCCCCATTATTTGGGGTTCCCCCTACCCCATTATTTCTTCCCACAAACCCCCTTATTTTGGTTTTTCCCCACCCCCATTTTTTTGGTTTCCCCCACCCCCCAAATTTTTGGTTTTCCCCACCCCCCTTATTTGGGTTCCCCAAAACCCCCCTTATTTTTGGGTTCCCCTACCCCCATTTTTGGTTCTCAAAACCCCCATTAATTTTGGGTTTTTATACCCCCATTATTTGGTTCCCACACCCCCATTATTTTGGGTTCCTTAAAACCCCCAAATTTTTTTTGGTTTTCCCCTACCCTCATTAATTGGTTCCCAACCCCCCTTATTTGGTTCCCATATCCCCATTATTTGGTTCCCAAAACCCCCCTTATTTGGTTTCCATACCCCTTTTTTTTTTCCCATTCCCCAATTTTTTCGGTTCCCACACCCATATTTTTTGGTTCCCCTTTCCCCCCCTTATTTTTGGGTTTCCCCTACCCCCCTTATTTGGTTCCCCCTACCCCCATTATTTGGTTTTCCCCTACCCCCATTATTTTGGTTCCCCTACCCTAATTTTTTGGTTTCCCCTTCCCCAAATTTTTTGGTTTTCCCCCCACCCCCATTAATTTTATTTCCACAAACCCCCTTTTTTGGTTCCCAAAACCCCCCAAATTTTTTTGGTTTTCCCCACCCCCAAATTTTTTGGTTCCCCCTAAACCCCTTATTTGGTTTCCACACTACCAAATTTTTTGGTTCCCCTACCCCAAATTTTTTGGTTCCCACGCACCCCATTATTTGTTTTTCCCCCACCTCCTTTTTTTGGTTCCCAATTTCCCCCCTTTTTTTGGGGTTTCCCCCCCCCATTAAAATTTTGTTCCCAAAAGTCCCCTTATTTGGTTCCCCCTACTCCCTTTTTGGTTTCCCAAAAAGGGAAATTTTTTTGGTTCCCTTTTCCCCCCTTATTTGGTCCCATATCCCAATTATTTGGTTCTCATACCCCCCCTTATTTGGGTTTCCCACACCCCCCTTATTTTTTTCCCTTTTTCCCCATTATTTGGCCCCCCATACCCCCATTATTTGGTTTCCACAAAACCCCCTTATTTGGGTTTTCCCCCCCCCTTATTTTTGTTCCCATACCCCCATTAATTTTGGTTTCCCACACCCCCCTTATTTGGTTCCCCTACCCCATTTTTGGGTTCCCCAAAAACCCAAATTTTTTATTTCCCCAAACCCCCATTATTTGGTTCCCATAAACCCCCCTTATTTTGGTTTCCCTACCCCCCAATTTTTTCGTTCCCCTTGTCCCATTTTTTTTGGTTCCCTTTCCCCCCTTATTTGGGGTTTCCCCTAAGGCCCTTATTTGGGGTTCCCCTTTTCCCCCTTAAATTTTGGTTCCCATATCCCAATTTTTTGGTTTCCCCTACCACCCCTTATTTGGTTCCCCCACCCCATTATTTTGGTTCCCTATCCCCATTATTTGGCTTCCCCCTTTCCCCCAATTATTTGGTTCCCACCCCCCCCCCATTATTTGGTTCCCATACCCCATTATTTTGGTTTTCCCCCTACCCCCATTTTTTTCGTTCCCAACCCTATTATTTGGTTCCCCCCCCCCATTATTTGGGTTTCCCCTACCCCCATTATTTCGTTCCCATAGTCCCCTTAATTTTGTTCCCAAAACCCCCATTATTTGGTTCCCATAACCCCCATTTTGGTTCAAGTACCCCCCTTATTTTTTGGGTTCCCCTACCCCCATTATTTTGGTTTCCCCTATCCCCCCCTTTTTTCGTTCCCATACCCCCCTTATTTGGATCCCACACCCCCCTTTTTTGGGTTTCCCCTATCCTTTATTATTGGGTTTCCCCCTACCCCCCTTAATTTTTTTTCCCACACCCCCATTTTTTGGTTCCCATAAACCCCCCTTATTTGGGTTCCCCATAACCCCCTTTTTTTGGGTCCCCTACCCCCCTTATTTGGGCCCACACCCCCCTTATTTGGTTTCCCATCCCCCATTATTTTTGGGTTTCCCCTTTCCACATTATTTGGTTCCCCCTACTCCCATTTTTTTTGGTTCCCCCATCCCCATTATTTTGGGTTTCCCCTACCCCCATTATTTGGTTCCCATTCCCCTTTTTTTTGGTTCCCCTAACCCCCTTTTTTTGGTTCCCCCCCACCCCCATTTTTTGGGGTTTCCCCTTTCCCCCATTATTTGGTTTTCCCATACCCATTATTTTTTTTTTCCATACCCCCATTATTTGGTTTCCCCTACCCCCAAATTTTTTGGGTTTCCCATACCCCATTATTTGGGTTTCCCTTTCCCCCCCTTTTTTGGTTTTCCCCTAACCCCCCTTATTTTTGGGTCCCATACCCCGTTATTTGGTTTTCCCATACCCCCAATTTTTTGGTCCCCCCACCCCCATTATTTTGGTTTTTCCCCACCCCCATTTTTTGGTTTTCCACACCCCCATTTTTTTGGGTTTTTAACACCCCCATTATTTGGTTTTCCCCTACCCCCTTTTTTTGGTTTCCCCTACCCCCATTATTTGGTTCCATATCCCCATTATTTAGTTCCCATACCCCCTTTTTTGGTTTCCCTATCCCCATTATTTGGTTCCCCCCCCTTATTTTTTTGGGTTTCCCCTAGCCCCATTTTTTGGTTTCCCCTACCCCCCTTATTTGGTTCCCATACCCCCATTTTGGGTTTCCCCTACCCCCCTTATTTTGGTTTTCCCCTACCCCCCTTATTTTGGGTTCCCCCACCCCTTTTTATTTGGCTCCCATACCCCCATTATTTGGTAACCCCCTACCCCCTTTTTCAGTAGTGTAACCTTTTCCAGTAACCCGTGTACCAGTAATGACTCACTACCAAAACCCTCCCCTGTGAATCACGGGCTGTTTCATATTTTGTTTGACCAAGCAGTATTTAAAGACCCCCCACATATGGGTACTGTGGGCGGTTTTGTCATACGAGGTTAGGGAAGGAGGCCCGGGCCGGGTGTTTGGGCCCCCCAAACCCCCATTATCCCCAAAATAAAGTACTACCAGCCTACGTGAGTTTTACTTTTCCCCACCACGTGTTTTGAATCCCACCCTGATAAAGGGGGCACCCAAAATAGCAAATGGGCAGTTCACTACAGGAACAAAGCCAAAGGTCCCAAGACCTACACCAGCACGAGTACTGGCGCCAAGCCAGTATCTGCCCAATGCCTCCAACATTCTCCTCCAGAGACTTCAGCAGCCTTCTCCCGAGCCCTGCACCCCAGCAGCAGCTCCGCTCGAATCTCTGCTCAGGAGCTCTGCACCCCAGCAGTAGCTCCGCTCGAATCTCATGATCATGCTCTTCCTTGGGCTTCTGTAGTGGTCCAAGCACCCTCCACAACCACGTGTACGACCTGACGCCTAGGTCTGAGGCGTCAAGAACAAAAGACATCAGACGTGGGCGTGGCTACAGGCGTTTGCCAAGGCAAGGTGTGACCATATAATTGGTTAAATTAGGTTTCCCCAGAGACCTCACAAGCCCAGCTGGACTACATCACACCATTATTTGGTTCCCATATCCCCATTATTTGGTTCCCATACCCCCATTATTTGGTTCCCATATCCCCATTATTTGGTTCCCATACCCCCATTATTTGGTTCCCACACCCCCATTTTTTGGTTCCCATACCCCCATTATTTGGTTCCCATACCCCATTATTTTGTTCCCATACCCCCATTATTTAGTTCCCATACCCCCATTATTTGTTTCCCATACCCCATTATTTGGTTCCCATACCCCCATTATTTGGCTCCCATACCCCCATTATTTTGTTCCCATACCCCATTATTTGGTTCCCATACCCCCATTATTTGGCTCCCATACCCCCATTATTTGGTTCCCATACCCATTATTTGCTTCCCACAACCCCATTATTGGTTTCCACACCCCCATTATTTGGTTTCCACACCCCCATTATTTGGTTTCCACCCCCCATTATTTGGTTCCAATACCCCCATTATTTGGTTCCCATACCCCCATTATTTGGTTCTCATACCCCCATTATTTGGTTCCCATACCCCCATTATTTGGTTCCCATACCCCCATTATTTGGTTCCCATACCCCCATTATTTGGTTCCCATACCCCCGTTATTTGGTTCCCATACCCCCATTATTTGGTTCCCATACCCTCATTAATTGGTTCCCATACCCCCATTATTTGGTTCCCATATCCCCATTATTTGGTTCCCATACCCCCATTATTTGGTTCCCATATCCCCATTATTTTGTTCCCATATCCCCATTATTCGGTTCCCACACCCATATTTTTTGGTTCCCATACCCCCATTATTTGGTTCCCATACCCCCATTATTTGGTTCCCATACCCCATTATTTGGTTCCCATACCCCCATTATTTGGTTCCATACCCCCATTATTTGATTTCCACACCCCCATTATTTGGTTCCCATACCCCCATTATTTGGTTCCCACACCCCCATTATTTGGTTCCCATAACCCCATTATTTGGTTTCCACACTACCATTATTTGGTTCCCATACCCCATTATTTGGTTCCCACGCACCCATTATTTGTTTCCCATACCTCCATTATTTGGTTCCAATACCCCCATTATTTGGTTCCCATACCCCCATTATTTCGTTCCCATAGTCCCATTATTTGGTTCCCATACCTCCATTATTTGGTTCCCATAAGGCAATTATTTGGTTCCCATTCCCCCATTATTTGGTCCCATATCCCAATTATTTGGTTCTCATACCCCCATTATTTGGTTCCCACACCCCCATTATTTGGTTCCCATATCCCCATTATTTGGCTCCCATACCCCCATTATTTGGTTTCCACACCCCCATTATTTGGTTTCCACACCCCCATTATTTAGTTCCCATACCCCCATTATTTGGTTTCCACACCCCCATTATTTGGTTCCCATACCCCATTATTTGGTTCCCACACACCCATTATTTATTTCCCATACCCCCATTATTTGGTTCCCATACCCCCATTATTTGGTTCCCATACCCCCATTATTTCGTTCCCATAGTCCCATTATTTGGTTCCCATACCCCCATTATTTGGTTCCCATAAGGCCATTATTTGGTTCCCATTCCCCCATTATTTGGTTCCCATATCCCAATTATTTGGTTCCCATACCACCATTATTTGGTTCCCACACCCCCATTATTTGGTTCCCATATCCCCATTATTTGGCTCCCATACCCCCATTATTTGGTTCCCACACCCCCATTATTTGGTTCCCATACCCCATTATTTGGTTCCCATACCCCCATTATTTCGTTCCCATACCCTCATTATTTGGTTCCCATACCCCCATTATTTGGTTCCCATACCCCCATTATTTCGTTCCCATAGTCCCATTATTTCGTTCCCATACCCCCATTATTTGGTTCCCATACCCACATTATTTGGTTCAAGTACCCCCATTATTTGGTTCCCATACCCCCATTATTTGGTTCCATATCCCCATTATTTCGTCCCATACCCCCATTATTTGGATCCCACACCCCCATTTTTGGTTCCCATATCCTCATTATTTGGTTCCCATACCCCCATTATTTTGTTCCCACACCCCCATTATTTGGTTCCCATACCCCCATTATTTGGTTCTCATACCCCATTATTTGGGTCCCATACCCCCATTATTTGGTTCCCACACCCCCATTATTTGGTTCCTATACCCCCATTATTTGGTTCCCATTCCCACATTATTTGGTTCCCATACTCCCATTATTTGGTTCCCATATCCCCATTATTTGGTTCCCATACCCCATTATTTGGTTCCCATATCCCCATTATTTGGTTCCCATACCCCATTATTTGGTTCCCACACCCCATTTTTTTGGTTCCCATACCCCCATTATTTGGTTCCCATACCCATTATTTTGTTTCCATACCCCATTATTTGGTTCCCATACCCCCATTATTTGGTTCCATACCCCCATTATTTGGTTCCCATACCCATTATTTGGTTCCCATACCCCCATTATTTGGCTCCCATACCCCCGTTATTTGGTTCCCATACCCCCATTATTTGGTCCCCACACCCCCATTATTTGGTTTCCACACCCCCATTATTTGGTTTCCACACCCCATTATTTGGTTTCAACACCCCCATTATTTGGTTCCCATACCCCCATTATTTGGTTCCCATACCCCCATTATTTGGTTCCCATATCCCCATTATTTAGTTCCCATACCCCCATTATTTGGTTCCCATATCCCCATTATTTGGTTCCCACACCCTTATTTTTTGGTTCCCATAGCCCCATTATTTGGTTCCCATACCCCCATTATTTGGTTCCCATACCCCCATTGTTTGGTTCCCATACCCCCATTATTTGGTTCCCATACCCCATTATTTGGTTCCCATACCCTTATTATTTGGCTCCCATACCCCCATTATTTGGTACCCATACCCCCATTTCTCAGTAGTAGTAACCAGTTACCAGTAACCAGTGTACCAGTAGATGACTCACTACCAACCGTCTCTGCCTGAATCACTGTCTGTATTCATATTGTGTTGACCACAGCAGTATTCAAAGACCCCCTCACATATGGGTACTGTGGGCGGTCAGTCATACGAGAGTGAGCAAGGAGGCAGGCCGGCTGTTTGGCGCTACCCACATTATCCGTAATATACGTACTACCAGCCTACGTGAGTATTACTTTACCCTATCCACGTGTTCGAATCCCACATGATAAATGGTGGCACCGGTGTGGAGCGTGGAAATTAAGCTTTTTAAGGGTATTTCAAGAGGTTAGAAGACTGTTTGTGAGTAGCCGGCGGGTCAAAGGTGAACCGTCTCACCCATGTCAAGCTACTCGCTCCCCTCACAACCTCCACCTCCAGCCTGCAAGCCTGTTGCAGCCGTTTCAAGCTTCCTGGCTTAGTTCGTGTGCTAATTGCTTCAATCTCCGAGGGGTTGACCCGGATTTTGCAATTAAGCCAGTCAGTAAGCCAGACTGTGGAAGTGAACGCCAGTCAGCCTATCATCAAATCTGAAATGGAAGTTACATATGATACTTGAGGATTTCTCAATACAGCATGAGTTAGCCAATGCTACAGAGTTTGATCCTCCCAGAGATGACACCCATTCTGCATATGTCAATCTTACCCTAGCAGAGTTGGGGTTAAATGTAAATAACCTGTATAGATGAATAATTACTGTATCAACTTATCAGTATTCAAGAATTTTTTTTTGTGTTCAGGTTTTCTCCGAATTCTGAGAGTTAACAGTCTAGATTTGAGTGCACCGAATCTGCCTTTCTGTTAAACACTTCTTCCTTGTATATATTCCTTCCTCAGAATCCGTAGATCACATGAATACAGATCGATCGATCAAATTTTTTTTATCACTTCCACTGTGTAATCCCAATGTTGAGTTTCATTCGATGAGTTGTGCTATATTATACCTTGTATTGCATTATAGATTCAGTTGCGTAAGCTTCCATTCCAATGTTCTACTTATGTATGTTATAATATTTAATTGTTGTGTACTTTGATATTGTATAGAATCAGCCCAAGCCGTACACCTGCCATCTCTAGTTTGTATTAGTTGCATGTCGGGACGACATACGTTAGCGTCGCCGAGCTCTCAGTAGTAGTAACCAGTTACCAGTAACCAGTGTACCAGTAGATGACTCACTACCAACCGTCTCTGCCTGAGTCACTGTCTGTATTCATATTGTGCTGACCACAGCAGTATTCAAAGACCCCCTCACATATGGGTACTGTGGGCGGTCAGTCATACGAGAGTGAGCAAGGAGGCAGGCCGGCTGTTTGGCGCTACCCACATTATCCGTAATATACGTACTACCAGCCTACGTGAGTATTACTTTACCCTATCCACGTGTTCGAATCCCACATGATACATTATTTGGTTCCCACACCCCCATTATTTGGTTTCCACACCCCCATTATTTGATTTCCACACCCTCATTATTTGTTTTCCACACCCCCATTATTTGGTTCCCATACCCCCATTATTTGGTTCCCACACCCCCATTATTTGGTTCCCATACCCCCATTATTTGGTTTCCACACGCCCATTATTTGGTTCCCATACCCCTTTATTTGGTTCCCACACACCCATTATTTGTTTCCCATACCCCCATTATTTGGTTCCCATACCCCCATTATTTGGTTCCCATACCCCCATTATTTCGTTCCCATTGTCCCATTATTTGGTTCCCATACCTCCATTATTTGGTTCCCATAAGGCCATTATTTGGTTCCCATTCCCCCTTTATTTGGTTCCCATATCCCAATTATTTGGTTCTCATACCCCATTATTGGTTCCACACCCCCATTATTTGGTTCCCATATCCCCATTATTTGGCTCCATACCCCCATTATTTGGTTTCCACACCCCCATTATTTGGTTTCCACACCCCCATTATTTGGTTCCCATACCCCCATTATTTGGTTCCCACACCCCCATTATTTGGTTCCTATATCCCCATTATTTGGTTCCCATACCCACATTATTTGGTTCCCATACCCCCATTATTTGGTTCCCATATCCCCATTTTTGGTTCCCATACCCCCATTATTTGGTTCCCATATCCCCATTATTTGGTTCCCATACCCCCATTATTTGGTTCCCACACCCCCATTTTTTGGTTCCCATACCCGCATTATTTGGTTCCCATAGCCCATTATTTTGTTTCCATACCCCCATTATTTGGTTCCCATACCCCCATTATTTGGTTCCCATACTCCCATTATTTGGTTCCCATACCCCATTATTTGGTTCCCATACCCCTATTTTTTGGCTCCCATACCCCCATTATTTGGTTCCCTTACCCCCATTATTTGGTTCCCACACCCCCATTATTTGGTTTCCACACCCCCATTATTTAGTTTCCACACCCCCATTATTTAGTTTCCACACCCCCATTATTTGGTTTCCAACCCCATTATTTGGTTCCATACCCCCATTATTTGGTTCCATACCCCCATTATTTGGTTCCATATCCCATTATTTGGTTCCCATACCCCATTATTTTGTTCCCATATCCCCATTATTTGGTTCCCATACCCCATTATTTGGTTCCCACCCCTTATTTTTTGGTTCCCATAGCCCCATTATTTGGTTCCCATACCCCCATTATTTGGTTCCAATACCCCCATTGTTTGGTTTCCCATACCCCCATTATTTGGTTCCCATACCCCATTATTTGGTTCCCATACCCTTATTATTTGGCTCCCATACCCCCAATATTTGGTTCCCATACCCCCATTTCTCAGTAGTAGTAACCAGTTACCAGTAACCAGTGTACCAGTAGATGACTCACTACCAACCGTCTCTGCCTGAGTCACTGTCTGTATTCATATTGTGCTGACCACAGCAGTATTCAAAGACCCCCTCACAATTATGGGTACTGTGGGCGGTCAGTCATACGAGAGTGAGCAAGGAGGC
Organism: Cherax quadricarinatus; assembly: GCF_026875155.1. Lineage (NCBI taxonomy): Eukaryota > Metazoa > Arthropoda > Malacostraca > Decapoda > Parastacidae > Cherax > Cherax quadricarinatus. The sequence continues at coordinate 21,604,791 of NC_069476.1, read as the reverse complement.
AGGCCGGCTGTTTGGCGCTACCCACATTATCCGTAATATACGTACTACCAGCCTACGTGAGTATTACTTTACCCTATCCACGTGTTCGAATCCCACATGATAAATGGTTGGCCCACCGGTGTGGAGCGTGGAAATTAAGCTTTTTAAGGGTATTTCATGAGGTTAGAAGACTGTTTGTGAGTAGCCGGCGGGTCAAAGGTGAACCGTCTCACCCATCTCAAGCTACTCGCTCCCCTCACAACCTCCACCTCCAACCTGCAAGCTTGTTGCAGCCGTTTCAAGCTTCCTGGCTTAGTTCGTGTGCTAATTGCTTCAATCTCCGAGGGGTTGACCCGGATTTTGCAATTAAGCCAGTCAGTAAGCCAGACTGTGGAAGTGAACGCCAGTCAGCCTATCATCAAATCTGAAATGGAAGTTACATATGATACTTGAGGATTTCTCAATACAGCATGAGTTATCCAATGCTACAGAGTTTGATCCTCCCAGAGATGACACCCATTCTGCATATGTCAATCTTACCCTAGCAGAGTTGGGGTTAAATGTAAATAACCTGTATAGATGAATAATTAAAGTATCAACTTATCATATTCAAGAATTTTTTTTTGTGTTCACGTTTTCTCCGAATTCTGAGAGTTAACAGTCTAGATTTGAGTGCACCGAATCTGCCTTTCTGTTAAACACTTCTTTCTTGTATATATTCCTTCCTCAGAATCCGTAGATCACATGAATACAGATCGATCGATCAAATTTTTTTTATCACTTCCACTGTGTAATCCCAATGTTGAGTTTCATTCGATGAGTTGTGCTATATTATACCTTGTATTGCATTACAGTTTCAGTTACGTAAGCTTCCATTCCAATGTTCTACTTATGTATGTTATAATGTTTAATTGTTGTGTACTTTGATATTGTATAGAATCAGCCCAAGCCGTACACCTGCCATCTCTAGTTTGTATTAGTTGCATGTCGGGACGACATACGTTAGCGTCGCCGAGCTCTCAGTAGTAGTAACCAGTTACCAGTAACCAGTGTACCAGTAGATGACTCACTACCAAAACCGTCTCTGCCTGAGTCAACTGTCTGTATTCATATTGTGCTGACCACAGCAGTATTCAAAGACCCCCTCACATATGGGTACTGTGGGCGGTCAGTCATACGAGAGTGAGCAAGGAGGCAGGCCGGCTGTTTGGCGCTACCCACATTATCCGTAATATACGTACTACCAGCCTACGTGAGTATTACTTTACCCTATCCACGTGTTCGAACCCCAACATGATACATTATTTGGTTCCCACCCCTATTATTTGGTTTCCACACCCCCATTATTTGGTTTCCACACCCTCATTATTTGGTTTCCACACCCCCATTATTTGGTTCCCATACCCCCATTATTTGGTTCCCATACCCCCATTATTTGGTTCCCATACCCCCATTATTTGGTTCCCATACCCTCATTATTTGGTTCCCATACCCCATTATTTGGTTCCCTTTACCCCCATTATTTGGCTCCATACCCCATTATTTGGTTCCCATACCCCCATTATTTGTTCCACACCCCCATTATTTGGTTTCCCACCCCCCATTATTTGGTTTCCACACCCCCATTATTTGGTTTCCACACCCCCATTATTTGGTTCCCATACCCCCATTATTTGGCTCCCATACCCCCATTATTCCGTTTTCATACCTCTGCAAGGGGTATGGATATCCTCTGGGTAAGAGTCGTAGGTTAGATCATCTTGCATATGAATGTTGTTTAACTAGGTTGAGTTTCAGCTCTTGGGCCTTTTGAGGATATTAATCTAGAGCTCCTGGAACTTTTGAGTATGCGAAGTTATAGGTTTACTGTGTGTTGCTAGCTGAGGCTCTTGGACCTCTTGAAAGTGTGGTTCTCCAGCTCCTGGACCTCTTGAAAGTGTAGTTCTCCAGCTCCTGGACCTCTTGAAAGTGTAGTTCTCCAGCTCCTGGACCTCTTGAAAGTGTAGTTCTCCAGCTCCTGGCCTTTAAAAAGGTTTTGTAGTTCCCCAGCCCCCTGGACCTCTTGAAAGTGTGGGTTTTCGGGTCCGGGGCCTAATGAAAGTGTAGTTCCCCCAGCCCCGGGGCCCTCTTGGGAAGTTTCTTGAGGGGGGTTAAAGGGTTGCAGCTTCCCCGCTTCTGAGGGTTTCAGGAAAAGCTACTGTAGTTTTGCGAAACTGAGATTGGATACAGGAGGCTGGGAGCTGGGGTAATGAAGTGGGCCCTTTGGTTTACAGGGGGCGGGAGCTAACGTAAAAGGGTGGGATCTTAGATACTGGGGCTGGGAGCTGGGGGTTACAAAAGGGCCCTGGAATCTGAGTTTGGGGAGGCGGGGGAGCTGAGGTACATGATGCTGAGCCCTGAGATAGGAGGTGGGAGTAAGTACATAGGTTTGGGATTCAGAACAGGAGGCTGGGGCTGGGGTAATGAGGTTGGGAGCTAAGGTACATGAGGCGGGGATCGGGACACAGGAGGTGAGGCTAAGGTAATGGGGGGGAATTGGGGATACAGGAGGCTGAGAGCAAAGGGTTTACATGGGCTGGGTTTGGGGGATACAGGGGGCCCTGAGAGCTAAGGTACATGAGGCGGGGAGTGAGGTACATAAAAGCGGGGAAATTTTGGGTACAGGAGGTGAGAGCTAAGGACATAGGCTGGGAGCTGGGTACTGAAGCGGGTTTTTGGGGATCAGGGGCTGAGAGCTAAGGTACAAAAGGTGGGAGCTGAGGTACATGAAGCGGGGAAAATTGGGATACAGGAGGCAGGGGCCCTGAGGTACAGGGAGGCTGGGAGAAAGGTTTAATGAGGCAGAGAGTGGGTTTACAGGGGCGGGGAGCAAAGGGTACTGAGGAGGAGCTGAGGTACAGGGGGGGCTGGAAGCAAAAGGTACAGGAGGCAGAGAGCTGGGGTTTAAAGGAGGCGGGTTTTTTAAAAATTTATACTTGCCCCCATCTGGTTTTTAAAAAAAGCGAAACTCAAAATTTTTCCTCACATATTAAAAGACGGGAAACCCACGTCTTTCAATGAACTTTTACACCTGCTTCATGCAGGTTTTAAACAATAACACTCAAAAAAAAGTTACCAGGGAATTATATGATCAAACAAATAAAAAAATACCTGTAAAAAAAAAGCCTAAAAAGACGAGCCCATTTATTTTTTTATTTATTTATTTTTTTGTTTTTGCAAACAGTACTTTGAAAATTTGATTTACAATAGTGAGTTGCAATACAAAGAGAGCCTCTGTTATGCCCGGCATTATGGCCAAATTAAATTATTTGGGTTTAAGGGTTTCTTAACACTAAGGGGTTATCATAAATTGTACAGTTTGGTTTGTTAAATTTTTTTATTTTTTTTTAAGTAGAATATTTTAAATTAAAATAGAGTCAAAATTTTTTTAATACCCAAAAAAATTTTTTATTGAAAATGCTTTTTGTGAAAAAAAATGATTTAATTTTATTCGTGTCCCCAACAATGGATAAAAGGGTTTTTAAGGTGATTGTTTCAATTATGATGTAAGTATGTATGAGTGTTTTAAAATTTAGCCCAGAGGATTTTAAATGGCTTTTTAGAAAGAGTTTAAATTGGGTTTTCGAATGGGTTTCTTTAATATCTTCGGAATGAAATTCCCCTATTTTTTGGGGGCCCCTTTTAAAGAAAAGAGTTTTTTTAAAACCCGTTTTGATATGGACACGAGGTATATCAAAAAAAGATCTGTGTCTTGTGTTGTGGTCTTTTGGTTCCCGTTTAGGTTGGTGAGGGGAAGTTTTGGGGGGAGGCTTTAATTGCGTGTATTGTTCTGTGTATGTTGAGGTACATGAAAAGTATGGGTGTTCTTAATGGGGGGAAAGCAGGGGGGTTCAGAGTTTTTGAACCTTGGTGGAGTATGCTTTTTTTTGGGGGGGGGAAAGTGGGAATTTTTTTTCATTCTTTTTAAATGGCTTTGGGGGCCCCCTTTTGTTTGGGTTTAAAAGTGGGGTTTTAGGTGATTGGAATGTTGTTCATCCCCTGCACAAATTCCATAGTAAGAAAAGGGTATTGAGTGAATGGTTCAGGGGCCCGGAGAGTGGGTTGGGAACGTAGTTTAAACCCTTTTCTTTGGGTAGTTTTTGCCTTTCGTTTTTGGGGGATTTTCTTGGTGAAATTTTTTTTAGTGGTTCCGGGGAAAATTTAAAGGGTTCTGTCAATGTGAAAAAAACCTGGGGAAATTTTCCCCCCTCTGGTCTTGTGATGATGATCCATTTAAGTTATGTTAAACGGAAACATTTGCCGCGTTGTTTCCAAAAATGAAAGGGAAAAAAAGGTTTTTTTCAGTATTTAGGATTTAAATTTATTAGTCATTATCCCCGGCAGATAAATTTTTTGCAATTCGGCAGGGGCTGTGTTTTCTAGTATGACTGTGTTTTTGGGGGGGAAAATACATATGTAGTGTCATCTGCAAATAATATGGGTTTGAGTAGCTGTGATGCATTCGGTAGATCATTGATATAGATGAGAAAGAGGAGTGGTCAAAGGACGCTTCCTTGTGGGACTCCTACTGTGATTAGTTGGGTGAAAGAGTTTGCATCATTTGCATACACATATTGAGTTCAGTTATTAAGGTATGATTTTAGGTAGTTGAGGGAGTGGCCTCTGATACCACAGTGCGTTAATTTGGAGTACAGTAGTTCATGGTCGACTGTTTCGAAAGCTTTACGCAAATCAATGAAAATGCCCAGCAGGATCTCTTTCTTTTCGAGTGCGGTATATATTAGTTCTAACATGTGTATGATAGCGTCATTTGTGCTTTTATTATTCTTGAATCCAAACTTACAAGGGTTTAATATGTTGTGTGAGAAGAGGTAGGAATAGATCCGTCTATGAATTAATTTTTTGAAAGATTTTAGAGAGCAGTGGTAAGTTAGATATTGGTCTATAGTTATTCAAGTCAGCTTGGTCACCTCCTTTGTGGATCGGAGTGACCCTCGCTATTTTGAGGATTGTTGGGAAAGCAGATGATTCAGTGGATTTGCTAAAGATCGTTGCAATAATTGGTGACAATACTTGAGAAGCTTTTTTGTACATAAAAGCAGGTAAGTTGTTTATGTCTCCTGCCTTGTTTTTAAGGTTGTTTATGATGAGCGTAACTTCAATGGGGTTGGTTGGAGCTAGGAATAGCGTATTTGGGTAGGTACCTATGAGTTAGTCTGATGGACAGGTGTTTACGCTTTGTATTTTGTTCGCTAGATTTTTACCTATGGCGGAGAAGAAAACATTAAGTCTGTTTGCTGTTTCAGTAGGTGCGAGTAGAGGTTCATCTGATTTTGTTATTTTGATTGTTTTGTTTTTGGATAACTTTTTAGTTCCAAGAATTTCAGATAGAGTTTTCCAGGTTTTTTTCATATCACCTTTGATGTTATGTAATCTATTTTCGTAATACAATTTTTTTAGATCTTCTTATCAGGCTGGTAAGTGCTGAGGAGTAGCGTTTAGACTGTTCTCTAGTTATTTGACCCATTCTATACTGTTTTTCATATTTGTGCTTTGTGTTAATGGATTTGAGGATGCTTGGTGTTAGCCAGGGATTATTCAGACTCTTTGCTGTGATCTGTTTAGTTTCTGGGGGGCAATGTCTGTTATAGAGGCATTGGTTTTTTTTTTAGAAAATTGTTTATACATTCATTCATATCTGTATATGTTTCGAGCTCATTTTGCCAATCGATGTTATTCATAGCTGCTATAAAGTTGTTAACTGCTGTCTCGTTATGTAGTCTGAAGGTTACTATAGTAATGTCTTGTGGCAGTTTGCCCAGATTAGTTATGAGAAAGGTTGGGTAGTGGTCTGTAGTGTTGTCTGTGATTATGCCAGATTTTAAAGGGGATATGGTGTTTGTCCAGATGTGGTCTATTAAGGAGATGTTTGTCTCGGTGATTCTTGTAGGTTTAGATATTGCTGGTAGCAACAGGCAGTTACTCATTGTGTTTGTGAATTCGGTTACTTGTGGGTCCTGGTCGTGTAGTATGTTTATGTTGAAATCTCCTGTTAGTAGTAGGTGGTCTTTATTCATGTGTGCATCAGTAATCATGTTTCCTAGTTTTTCACTAAAGTGGTAAATGTTTGACTGTGGTACTCTGTAGATGTTTATAACTGTGAGGGTTTTTTGCAAGTCTTTTGATTTAAATTTGGCTATGATATATTCTCCATGTTCATCCCTTGTGCAAGATTTATTGATACATTCGAGTTGATTTGAGTAGTATATAGCTGCTCCTCCCTCTTGCTGGTCTGTTCTACAGCTGTGTATGGCCATGTAGCCAGGAATGGTATAGACATCTGTAATATCAGGCTTAAGCCAAGTTTCTGTGAGTGTGATAATTGATATTTTGGAATGAAGGGAATTGAGTAATGCTGTGAGGTCATCATAATGTTTGCTCAAGGATCTGATATTGTAGTTAAAGATGGTTATGTTATTGTTTGCACTGAGTAATGTCTTTGCTTGGTCTGCTGTGTAGTAATTACAGTTACTGGTTGATTCGTGTATTTCATTTAGTAAAAAGTTTACATCAGGATCTATGTCTGTAATCATAGGATGAGAGTAATTATACAAACTAGATTTTCTGAGTAAAATAATGTAAGAGTTATATTTAATCTACAACTAGACTTATGAATAAGACTCTGTAATTATTCTACAACTTGTAAAAATTTAAAGAAAAAGGGATTATTACAGTACAGATAATTCAGTTATACAATTAAGCATCTAATAGTCAAAAGAGTTTTATTTTAAATTAAGAGTTCTAGGCATCGACTCTTCACAAAAAAAAAATATGAGATCCACAACATTGTACCGCTAGTGGTAATTCTTAAGATATTTTTTAAGGTTGATCCAGGAGGTTAACTGTACTTACCTAATGTCAGATGTTTCTTCGTGAACTGATTTTCCAGAGTCTGAGAGTTTGTTGAGTCCTTCCAACAGGTCTGGAATTCTTTCACCCAGGTAGATCTTCTTTGTGACTTGATAAAGCTCACTGCGTGGGTTAAATGTTGTAAAAAAAGAATCACATTATACTACATATGTGTTTATATTTCCATTGTGTCGGTATTTTATACCATTTATTTCCATTCTTTCACATAGTTGCCACCGCTACCGTCGTTGTGTATAAGCTAGTGACAAGCAATATGCAGGTAACCTTAACGACCCTTTGTATAGTCGATAAAACTCAATTCAGTGCCCAACCAACAGGAAGACGCCTGACTCATGAACTGGACCACAGTTGACTATGTCAACACTTATAAATGAGCACTTCGTACAATCTCACTTTGTATAATTACAGCAATATAAATATCAAAGTGGCAGACAACAGGGACACGAGTCCAGCATTACACAGCACTGTGCATGATGACAGCCACATGGTACACTCAATATATTTGCAATGTGATTTACTAGCATAGTGTGTTATTAGCTATTTTAAATATCTGAGAGTAGAAACAATATTATTACTCAGGTTTTTAGGGAAAATTAACAGTTAGCACGAGAACAGATTGTTTATGATTGTACACGAGTTCTCATGTAAATATATCATGAGTTATAGTCTCAGCGTCAGGCACACCTACCTTTCTTAAGTGTAAAATGTTTCTCTGTATTTCCTTATTAATTGACAGTTATATTCACTAGAATTAATGCAGTATGATGCAGCAACACTAACTTAGCATCCCAATCCAATCTGGACAGAATTTACATTATAACACAAACAAAACCAAGTCCCCTTAACCTATTTGAGATTTGCATGCCCTTAATTAATGTTATACATAATCGATTATATATATATATATATATATATATATATTTTATATATATATATATATATATATATTATAATATATATATATATAAAATATATATATATATATATAATATATATATATATATATATATATATAATCTCATATACATTTAGAGATGTATTTTTTTCGTTTATGTTAATATAAAAGTTAATGATTTTGTTCCAAAATAACCTTAGAAAACTTACCTAACCTTATTATAACAAGCTCTAGGTTTTGGTCTAAGTTTTGCAACTTCAAAAAAACTTAATGTTGAAATTGCAAAAGCCTTTTGTAACTTTGAAAAATTTTCTGATTTATCCACTGATGAAATTAATATTAGTAAGGGAATGGTATATAGGTCTGTGTTAAAACCAAACATTCCCAATTGCCCTCAAAGATTCTTTAAGTCTTATGATACACTTAATAACAATAAAACTTTGCGCCTTACTAAAGCAGACAAAATAAATGCAATAGCAATTATGAAAGAAAATGATTACCAAGAAAAATTGAATAATCTCTTAGATGATACTGAAACCTATTCTAAAATTAGAAGAAATCCCCTAAAAACCGTTAACAGCAATTTCAATAAAACAATAAAACTTCTACTGAAAGGCAAAGATGAATTAGTCAAACAATTTACTTCCACTAATCCATCTTTACCTTACATGTATGGACTAATAAAAACACACAAACCAGGGAATCCAGTCAGACCAATTATTAGCTCCATAGGATCAGTTTCATATAAATTATCCAAATGGCTTGTTGACATTTTGAGCCCTATTGTTGGCAAAATTTCTAACTTTAATGTTAAAAACAACATAGATTTAGTTGATAAATTAAGCTCCGTGACTGACTTAAATGATTTTAACATGGTTAGTTTTGATGTTACTTCCTTGTTTTACGTAAAGTTCCTGTTGATGATTTATTAAGTTTCTTATCTGAAGAACTCGTTAATTATGATTTACCATTGCCAGTTCCTACTGTCATTAAACTTATTAAACTTTGCATTGTTGATGCAAAATTTGTATTTAATGATAAGTTTTACACTCAGAAGTTTGGTATGGCAATGGGAAATCCTCTTTCACCTGTTCTTAGTAACCTATACATGGAATTTTTTGAAACAAGATTGCTTAACACAATCCTCCCTAATAGAGCTAAATGGATCAGATATGTTGATGATATTTTGTGTCTTATGCCCATGAATGTAGATATACACCATTTCCTTGGCAAATTAAATAGCTTAGCCCATTCTCTAAACTTTACTGTTGAGTTTGAAGAAAATAACTCATTGCCTTTTCTAGATGTTTTAATTATTAAGGGTAATAATGAATTCAAATAAATTTTTTTACAGAAAACCTACAAATAACTGTTCCTATGTCCACTATTATTCTTCACATCAAGATAGAGTTAAACTGTCTGTTTTCTCATCAATGTTTTTGAGAGCTTTACGTATTTGCAGTCCAGAGTTCATAGATGAGGAAATATCCAAAATTTATGAAATAGCTAAAGATTTGAAATACCCAAGAAGCGTAATTAATAAATCTTTTTAAAATTGCTAGAAATACTTTTTACAGTCCAAAAAGGGACAAGCAGCCTTATTCAACTAAAAATATGTTGGTTCTCCTTTACCATGAAAACTTGGTTGATATGCCTTCTCTTCTTAAGACTTTTAATATTAAAGTTGTATTTAAAAATCTTGATACAGTAAAAAAAAACTTTTGATAAAGAATTCCCCCCAAAATGCTGACGGATGTGTCTATAAGATTCCTTGTAAAATTTGCGATAAAGTTTATTACGGTCAAACTGGTAAAAGTCTCCAACTAAGATTAAAATAATATAAATATAGCATTAGAACTGGACAAGATTCCAATGCTCTATTTATTCATGTGAGAGATTTTAACCATTCAATTGATTTTCAAAAAGTTGAGAAAGTTGTATCAAGCAAGTCCATGGTCGACAGGAATATAATTGAATCTTGTTTCATAAAAAGCAGTTTTGACAATAATATGAATATTTCCTTTGGTTTATATAAATTAGATCCATTTATAATTAATAGAATTTGGGAATAATTTAATAATACATTGGACAAATAATAAATTTTAAAATTCTTAATTCTTGGGTTGAATAGTTTGTTTGTGGGTTGTGTGAAGGACCTGTCTAGTTGGGCCAGCGGGCCTGCTGAAGTGTTCCCTTTCTTGAGTCGCGCATCAGGTGTTGCTTTGTTGTGGGATCTGATAGTGAGGTGTGGTCTAGACCCTTTATATGCCTTCCTTTGTTGCATTACTTTTATTGTTCCTTGATAATGTGAGTAGTCACGAAAGCGCTTGGAATTTCTCTATTCTTTCACAGTGGTTGTTTTGCATATATATATATATATATATATATATATATAATATATAATATATATATATATATAATATATATATATATATTATATATATATATATATATATATATATATATATATAATATATATACATATATATATATATATATATATATATATATAAAATATAAAATATATATATATATATATATATATATATATATATATATATATATATTAATATATATATATATATATATATATATAATAAAAATATATATTAGGGAGTCCCAAAAGTCTAGAAAATATGGAGAACTTGCCCATCATTATATGTTTGTTCCCATAGGCTCAGAGACCCTTGGCTCATGGGGAAAGAGTGCATCTAATTTCCTTAAGGAGCTGGGAAAAAGACTCATCAGGGTAACTAGGGGTCCCAGGGCAGCTAGTTTTCTGTTCCAGCGGCTCAGCGCGGCTGTTCAAAGGGGTAATGCATGTGCATTTTGGGCACACGCCCCAGCTCTGAGGAGCTGGATGAGATTTTCGCCTTATAATCGGTGATACACACGTAACAACATGTACCGTATATGCCACCTTTATATATAAATATATATATATATATATATATATATATATAATATATATATATATATATTATAGGTTTTGTGACTGGGAAGTTGGTTATACGATCATTATTTTAAAAATCCCAAGTTT